>JAYESA010000015.1:83704445-83959653 GCA_036927795.1 Iris macrosiphon | reverse complement strand
ATATATATATATATATATATATATATATATATATATATATATATATATATATATATATATATATGCTTCACCCGTGGCTATAAGAGCCACCTAGCCGGCGGAGGAGGGATTCGAAACTCCAAGACGGCCCGCCACATTACCACTATATATATATATATATATATATATATATATATATATGTGTGTGTGTGTGTGTGTGTGTGTGTGTGTCCCAACCTTATCATTATCATTACCGTACCAGGTATGTATTTATTCTGTAGTAGGAACCTCTTGGTGCTTTATAGCCAGACTACATGTAGTCATCTCTTGCCTTACTAAACCATTTTCTGAAGGACAATGTTAATAGAAAATGGTTTAATATCTCCTCTAGTTTGCACACTTCTCGTAACTATCATACATTTTCTTAATACATTTTCTTAATAGTCTCAAAATGACTACTAGTCTCAATATATACCAGGAATTTGTTTCTTTTCCAAACTCACCACACTCACCCTAGAAACTCGATCGCAAGCTCACTAAATCAATAAAAAACACATGTAAATCTCTCTTTTTCTTTAAATTGTTTCCAAATGGTTTCCATAGTAGACCTCTCCGACATAAAACCAAACTAATTTTATGAAATTTTAGTCTCTTTTCTTAACCTTTGCTCTCTCCTTTAGTTTCATGGTATGAATTTTAAGCTTAGTTCATCGATAGTTATTACAACGTTGTATATTTTCCTTGACAAGGTTATTTCAATATAAGTTTCCCTGATCTAGTGTATTTTTAACCTCCCAAATCTTATGAATTATTAATAAGTCCTTCAAAATTGCAGAAAATAGAGTTGAGTCCCTCTTGGTAACTTAACCTAATTTAGAAAGGAATATTTTGGTTAACTAATTTAGAAAGGAATATTTCATTAATTTTAACCGAAAATAAGTTGTATTCACTATTTTGTCCTAATAAATAAAACTTCTTCTGTTATTCATTATCTTTATTCTCCTTCGACCTCCATTACATCCTCTTTCTTCCTATAACTTTCCTACTAAGTTTCACTCGTTCTCCCTCACGCTCTCTTTCCATCTCAGTTATTATTGATCGAGCGTATCATCTTTTGAGTGCTCTAGGCATCCTCGTTCACCTACGAGTTGTCACGCCCCGATCCCGCAAGCTTGGATCCTTTGCGGAACCGATTGTCCTTGCTTGAGCGTGATGCCGTGCAAGCCTGGAGTTGCGCTCGCACAAGACAAGAACGTGCAGTGATAGGAATCCATTTGAAACACAAGTTAGAAAACACATTCACAGATAGTTGAACTCAAAGTATAGGAAGAAAACATGCTTTTCATTGATAATTCAGAGTAATTTACATAGAGTTTACATTTGATGCGCCTCTCGGCTACTTGGTTTGCATTACAAAAAAAAGACTCAAAAGGTAGGGCACGCTCCATCAGATAAGCTTTGTCGTCCGTACATTACGCCCTTGTATAGATTGAAAATTCACGCATCCAAAATGAACTGACTTCAACTATACTTCAAAATAGAAGAGCTTCTAACGCCTTCTCGTCTATCCACTAGCGTTGCACACTCTGAGTGCCTGAAATGATTGCCCACAACGTAGGTCAGTACTCAGCTTGTACTGGTGAGCTGGACGAACCCACTCGCCTAAATCAACACTTGCTTATTAGGGGCAAGCATGCATTAAAATGATCTTGCTATTTAGAACTAAGTGAATTCAGTTCATATCAGTTGCATGATTTTAGAGGAACGAAAATAACGTTGAACCCATAAAGCACATCGGTTGCTTACTCAACCGACGCATGCCTTCCCTGCAATGAAACACAAGTATACTTACCATCTGCACAAGACAATATATTAGCATGTGTTCTATTTATATGCGGTCATTGGTGTGATCGACACCATGGGGACTTATCCAAGGCATTGTGGCGCCCCCTGTCATCCCGGGTAGCAAGCCCTGCTGAAGGTCCCGCAATGCATCGCGACTAGCACGATCAAATATTTTCCCTCGGGTCGATACGGTTCTAGTGCCCCAGAATACCGTCTCGAGGAAATGCCAAACCTTGTGCACAAGTTGTCCCAGACCATGCAAATGTGAATAGTTCAATTAACATACAATGCATGAGATGAAACATAAGAAGTAAAGCAGCAATATATATACTTATGCAACAGTTCATATTTTCTCAAAGTCGTGTTCCGATTTTGGTGTCCCGTGGGTCCAAACTCTCCGAGGCACCAGGCCACAACCAATATTTCAAATACCGCATTCCATCAGGCAGTTCCTTGGTTTCGAACCACAACTGCTGCTTGTATTTCGGAGCTCGTGTTTATATCGTGTTCATGAATACACAAGTTAGTCTACAATTTCCATGTTCCTTTCTTAGTGGCTGGCATGCATTGTGGTTAAGGATTTCCTAGGCGTTCAGCTGGACATCATCGATTGAACGTTTGAAACATTAGAGATGTGGACGTGAAGAAGTAGGAAAGAAGGGTCCGAACCACCCATCGAATAAGGAAAGTGCTGAAAGGAGGAGTCCCGCCTAGCGACGATCAAACGTCAGTTACGCGGACCTGCAATAGCACGAGCACCGGGTTAGAATCCTTTGCCTATCCTTCCTCCCGAACTCCCCAAGAATCAAAGCTCCAAGCGAGAAATCCAACAACGAAAACCAAGCAAATCGAAAGCAATACCAAAACAAAATCCTAAAGCGACATCAAGAAAACCAAGCAACCAAGCACGAAAACTATTGGACTCGTTTCAATAGAGGCCTATCCATGAGTTGTAAATGATCATCACATTTTGTCCGTGACAAGAGAATGCCGATGATTCTAAACACCAAACTACGACTCAGACAAACTAGCCACAAGCCAAATTATATAGTGCGTATCTCGGTCGGATCGGGATTTGAGGCACTACATAATATACCACTAAGAAAAAGTTTCGTCCCGAAACTTAAGAACAAGGTTTTACCTCCGACTGAACGAACAATGAAGGGTACTTCTCCTTCATCTTCGACTCCATCTCCCACGTTGATTCCTCTACTGAATGGTTTCGCCACAACACGCGAACCAAAGATATTGTACGGTTTCGCAGCACCTTCTCCGACTCCATCTCTGAGTACGATAAGTCCATGCGCAGTTCCAATTGTTCGAAGCTAACCACATGACTCGGATCATGCACATACTTCCGAAGTTGAGAGACATGGAAGACATCGTGCACTTCAGCCAGGGCGGAGGGGGGGGGTAGTGCAATTCGATAGGCCACAACTGCCACTCGCTCAAGTATTTCAAAGGGGCCAACAAATTTGGGAGTTGCCCTTAATACCGAAGCGCATCACTCCCCGCATTGGTGTCACTTTCAAGAAGACGTGATCCCCAACCATAAACTCCAAGGGTCTACGATGAGCATCGACATAGCTCTTCTGTTGGCTCTGCGCAGTGCGGAGTCTTTCTCGAATCAAACGAACTTTCTCAACGGCCTGCTCCACCAGCTCTGGTCCGAGTACCTGTCACTCGTCGACTTCGTCCCAACAGATTGGAGATCGACACTTCCGTCCATAGAGCGCTTCGTACGGTGCCATCTGGATGCTCGATTGGTAACTGTTGTTGTACGCGAACTCCGCTAACGGAAGGTACGTGTCCCAACTAGTCTTTAGATCGATCGCACACAGTCGCAACATATCCTCAAGTATCTGATTCGTCCTCTCCGTTTGGTCGTCAGTTTGGGGATGATATGCGGTACTGAACTTTAGCTTGGTGCCCAAAGCAGACTGTAGGCTAGTCCAAAAACGAGATAAGAAAAGTCCGTCGCGGTCCGAGATGATTGAGGCAGGTACTCCGTGTAGTTGGACAATCTCGTCAATGTAAATCTGTGCTAACCGATCGACGCTCCATGTAACTTTGATAGGGAGAAAGTGGGCAGATTTGGTCAAACGATCAACTATGACCCAAATCGCATCATGCCCCCGCGGTGTCTTTGGAAAGCCCACGATAAAATCCATAGCGATGTCCCATTTTCATTCGGGAATAGCGAGGTTCTGCAGCTTCCCGCCGGGCCTCTGATGTTCAGCTTTCACCTGTTGACATGCCATACACTGTAACACAAAGGTCGCCACATTCCGCTTCATACTGTGCCACCAGAAGGTCCTGTGCAAGTCCTTGTACATCTTGGTGCTCCCCGGATGTAAGAAATACTTCGCATAGTGTGCCTCTGTCATGATTTCTTTTCGGAGTTCTGGATCGCTAGGAACGCATAATCTTTCTTTCATCTGTAAGGTCCCATCTTCACCTTCCATGAAGTTGGACGTCTTTTCTGTCGAGATCAGCTCACGCACCTTCGTTAGGAACTGATCGTCCCTCTGAGCAGACTTGATTCTATCTCGCAAACTCGGCTCAAGATGGAGTGGAGCCAGCTGCATTCCTCGATGCCGGACTCGAAATTCGATGCCCATCGCCTCTAGATCCTGAAGCAGACGGTTGTTTATGGATAGCGAGCCCACGTGCTTTCGACTTAGAGCACCAGCAACGACGTTTTTCCTGTCCGGCATATATGCGATCGTCAGGTCGTAGTCCTTTATCAGTTCTAGCCAGCGTCGCTGCCGGAGGTTTAGTTCCCGTTGGGTGAATAGGTACTTGAGGCTCTTGTGGTCTGTGTAGATTTTGCAAGCAACACCATAAAGATAATGCCTCCACAACTTCAGTGCGAACACAATTGCTGCCAATTCCAAGTCATGTGTTGGGTAGTTTTTCTCGTACGGCTTCAATTGTCTTGAGGCGTACGATATCACCTTGTTCCTCTGCATGAGAACACATCGTAAGCCGAGTCCCGAAGCATCGCTGTATATCTGAAACTCATCTACTCCATCCGGAAGTGCAAGTATTGGAGCTTAAACGAGCCATTACTTTAGCTACTGAAAGCTAGCTTCGCAGTCGTCACTCCACTTGAATGCAATCCCTTTCTGAATAAGGCGAGTCAAAGGCGAGGCCAATTTAGAAAATTCTTTCACGAACCTACGGTAGTATCCCTCTAGGCCCAGAAAGCTACGAACTTCACTGGCTGATATATGTTGCTTCCAATCCACCACCGCTTTTATCTTCTTTGGGTCTACGACGCCGCCTTCTGCCGAGATGACATATCCAAGAAATGCCACGCTGTTCAACCAGAACTCATATTTGCTGAGCTTTGCGAACAACCGATGCTCCCGTAACGTCTGCAGCACGATCTTCAGGTATTCCTTGTGTTCAGTCTCATTCTTGTAATAGATTAGTATGTCGTCAATAAACACGTCCACAAATTTGTCCACAAACGGCCGGAATACACGATTCATCAGATCCATGAAAGCTGCTGGGGCGTTCGTCAAGCCGAACGAT
Organism: Iris macrosiphon; assembly: GCA_036927795.1. Lineage (NCBI taxonomy): Eukaryota > Viridiplantae > Streptophyta > Magnoliopsida > Asparagales > Iridaceae > Iris > Iris macrosiphon. Next base: position 83,954,289 of record JAYESA010000015.1, on the reverse strand, counting down.
AATACAAGAAATTCATAGTGCCCATATCGGGTTCGGAACGCTGACTTGGGGACGTCACCGGATTTGATTTTCAGCTGGTGATAGTCCGACCTGAGATCGATTTTAGAGAATACTGTTGCGCGTTGTAGTTGATCAAACATGTCGTCTATCCTTGGTAACGGGTACTTGTTCTGCACGGTAGCCTTATTCAGTTCTCGGTAGTCTATGCACAGCGCATGGATCCGTCCTTCTTTACGAACAACACCGGAGCTCCCCATGGAGAAACTTTTGGGCGAATGTATCCTCGGTCCAACATATCTTGTAACTGCACCTTCAGTTCCTTAAGCTCTGCTGGGGCCATTCGGTAGGGTGCCTTCGATATCGGTCGCGTATCCGGAAATGTGTCAATGGAGAATTCGATCTCTCGATCAGGCGGCATTCCAGGCAGCTCGTCCGAGAACACGTCGGGGAAATCTACTATGACATCAGCTTGAGCTGCATCTGCACCTTCCTGTCGGGTGTCTCAAACAGAGGCTAAGTACCCTTCACAGCCCGAATACAACATGCGCCTAGCCGTAATTGCTGATATCACTATCGTCGTCTTCGGTGCAGCGCTGCACGAATAGTAGAAGTCTGCCTCGCCGGGTAGACGAAATACGACTTGCTTCTCCGCGCACTCGATTGTTGCATGACAAGCACCCAACCAGTCCATTCCGAGAATAATGTCGTATTCCTTAATGTCTAGAACAATGACATATAAAGAAAGCTTCCTGCCTCCGATGCAAATATAGCCGTCCTTACAGATCGCATTGGCGGACATGTCGACTCCCGAAGGGGTACTCACGCAAATGTTCATATTTAATGGAGTATAAGCTAATTTATTCTCAACAATGAAATCAGCAGATATGAAACTATGCGTAGCACCTGAATCAAATAAGACTCTAGCGGACAAATCTTTGAAGAGTAAGGTACCTGTCACAACAGTATTGGAGGCAGATGCCTCATCCCGAGTCAATGCATAGACTCGGCCTTGGGCACCCTGGCGTTGTGGGTTCACTGGTACAACATTGGCGCCATGTGCTGGAGGTTCCTTGTTCTGGTTTGACTGTTGTCTGACGATCGACCTTGCGTCTTGACAATCAAATGCTTTATGGTCCAAGCGGCCATATTTGAAGCATCCTACTATTCGGCACTCAGTCACCCGATGTCCCATCCTGCCGCACCTATGGCAATGCAGTCCCTGAGGCGGACCCCTGTGCTCGGATGTGCTCGGACGCTTCGGCGCTCCAGACCCTCCCGTTTCATGAGGCCGCTTTTTGAAATTGGTACGCGGAGTCTGTACATTTGTCTTTTGTGAATTGCGTCCAAAGAACCGTTCGCTATTAAGGGCAGCTTCATAACATTCCCGGTAGGTCTGGCGCTTTTGATTTATGACATCCCTACGCATGTCGTCATTCAAACCTTTCTGAAAACGATAGCACCACGCTTGCTGGTTAGGCAAGAAGTGTCCGGCAAACTTGGCGAGTCTTGCGAACACTGAATCATAGTCATCAACAGACATACTTCCTTGTACAAACATACTTCCTTGTACCAGAATGTTGAAGTCGTCTTCCTTTTGTTGCCGCACGGCCCTTGGGATATATTGTTCAATGAAGACATATTTGAACATCTCCCAGGTGATCTTGCAGTTGGGATTGGCATCATAAATCCCTTGCTTGGTGCTTCCCACTAATCATGCGCCCGCAGTTCCAGTTGCACCGATGCACAAGCCACTCGTTTGGACCCTTTAATGCCAACCAGGTTGAAGAGTCCTTCGAGTTTTGCAATCCATCCCATCACCACATCCGGTTCTGCTCGTCCTTTGAACGTTGGTGGGTGCATCTTAGTGAACTCATCCGCTCTGCAGGAATTCTTAGCGGAAGGCTGCGTTTCCTCAGATTCATCTTCTACCGCCACAGCTGGCGGTGCGACATGCGTCACCATGGCTCCGCCGTTGCTGGGCACCAAAGATGGGATAAATTGCATCATGGTATCCATCTGCTTTTGTTGAGCAGTGAACTGCGCCTGAATCTGCGCCTGTTGAGTGGCAGCTTGCTGTTGCTGTACCTCCATTAGATGCATGAGCCTCTCAGTCATATCGTTTGAACCCGCCCCTCCGGATTCCCCAGAACTTGCCGGATCGCTCTGGACAGGCTGAGCACTGCTTGCAGCGGCAATATTTTTCTTTGCCATTACTACAAAAGAGAGTAGCTTGTCAACACTCCAAAAACAATAAATTTTTATCTATGGGCTCATTGTATAGGGCGATTCATCTCATGCAGCGGACGCCGAATGCAATTCAATCGAGAGGCGCATCAAACTCCTAGAATATCTTTTTGAAAACCCAAGGAAGTGAAACCATGCTCTGATACCAACATGTCACACCCCGATCCCGCAAGGGTCAATCGTCCTCGCCTAGATCCTTTGCGGAACCGATCGTCCTCGCTTGGGCGTGATGCCGTGCGAGCCTGGAGTTGCGCTCGCACAAGACAATAACGTGCAGTGATAGGAATCCATTTGAAACACAAGTTAGAAAACACATTCACAGATAGTTGAACTCAAAGTATAGGAAGAAAACATGCTTTTCATTGATAATTCAGAATAATTTACATAGAGTTTACATTTGATGCGCCTCTCGGCTACTTAGTTTGCATTACAAAAGAAAGACTCAAAAGGTAGGGCACGCTCCATCAGATAAGCTTTGTCGTCCGTACATTACGCCCTTGTATAGATTGAAAATTCACGCATCCAAAATGAACTGGCTTCAACTATACTTCAAAATAGAAGAGCTTCTAACGCCTTCTCGTATATCCACTAGCGTTGCACACTCTGAGTGCCTGAAATGATTGTCCACAACGTGGGTCAGTACTCAGCTTGTACTGGTGAGCTGGACGAACCCACTCGCCTAAATTAACACTTGCTTATTAGGGGCGAGCATGCATTAAAATGATCTTGCTATTTAGAACTAAGTGAATTCAGTTAATATCAGTTGCATGATTTTAGAGGAACAAAAATAACGTTGAACCCATAAAGCACATCGGTTGCTTACTCAACCGACGCACGCCTTCCCTGCAATGAAACACAAGTATACTTACCATCTTCACAAGACAATATATTAGCATGTATTCTATTTATATGCGGTCATTGGTGTGATCGACACCATGGGGACTTATCCAAGGCATTGTGGCGCCCCCTGTCAGCCCGGGTAGCAAGCCCTGCTGAAGGTCCCGCAATGCATCGCGACTAGCACGATCAAATATTTTCCTCCGGATCGATACTGTTCCAGTGCCCCGGAATACCGTCTCGAGGAAATGTCAAACCTTGTGCACAAGTTGTCCCAGATCATGCAAATGCGTGAACAGTTCAATTAACATACAATGCATGAGATGAAACAGAAGAAGTAAAGCAGCAATATATATACTTATTTAACAGTTCATATTTTCTCAAAGTCGTGTTCCGATTTTGGCGTCCCGTGGGTCCAAACTCTCCGAGGCACCAGGCTGCAACCAATATTTCAAATGCCGCATTCCATCAGGCAGTTCCTTGATTTCGAACCACAACTGCCGCTTGTATTTCGGAGCTCGTGTTTATATCGTGTTCATGAATATACAAGTTAGTCTACAATTTTCATGTTCCTTTCTTAGTGGCTGGCATGCATTGTGGCTAAGGATTTTCTAGGCGTTCAACCGGGCATCATCGATTGAACGTTTGAAACATTAGAGATGTGGATGTGAAGAAGTAGGAAAGAAGGGTCCGAACTACCCACAGAATAAGGAAAGTGCTGAAAGAAGTAGTCCCGCCTAGCGACGATCAAACGTCAGTTACGCGGACTTGCAATAGCACAAGCACCGGGTTAGAATCCTTTGCCTATCCTTCCTCCCGAACTCCCCAAGAATCAAAGCTCCAAGTGAGAAAGCCAACAGCGAAAATCAAGCAAATCGAAAGCAACACCAAAACAAAATCCCAAAGCGACATCAAGAAAACCAAGCAACCAAGCACGAAAACTATTGGACTCATTTCAATAGAGGCCTATCCATGAGTTGGAAATGATCATCACATTTTGTCCGTGGCAAGAGGATGCCGAAGATTCTAAACAACAAACTACGACTTAGACAGACTAGCCACAAGCCCAATTATATAGTTCGCATCCCGGTCGGATTGGGATTTGAGGCACTACACGCGTAGTTTGTGCATTTTTAGGTTAGGTGTTGGGTTCTGGATTCGAAAGTGTTTGTGGTTCTTGAACTTATTCAAGACTTACTTTACTCCCACTATTCTCTTCTTCTATAAACTCTTTCTCAAGGAAGACAACATGCATTTAAACAATAATATTTGTTCTGCGAGGAGATAGAACAAAGTTAGGGAATATTTAAAAATTATCTAATACTCAGTACTTTATTTTCTTCCGAAATTTGGAATGAAGATTTACAAATTTGAGTTATTCTCAATTTCTATGTTACCTGGACTCGGGTACGGGTGTCGGGTACGGGTGTCGGGTACGGATACATATTCAAGAGTCGGGTCCTTCAAACTCATAATTGAAGGACACACGGACTCGGCTAAAAAGGATCCAAATTTTGGACATAGGTACGGGAATATGACTATTAAAATAAATATATTTGAATATGGTTTCATAAAAAGACACATCACGTAATTAAATTTGTATGGCTTCATAAAAGACATGTAATTAAATTTGCACAATTTGATAGAAAGATATACTCTCTAATTAAATTTGTATGATTTCATAAAAAGACAGTTGTAATAAAGTTTGCATTGTCTCGTATATTTAAGCTTATAATTAAATTTGCATGGTTTCATAAAAAGACATGTAATTAAATTTGTAAGGTTTCATAACTTTACTACCAATCCACCATATTAAAATAAACTATCTACTTCACTACCAATAAAATAAATTATCTACTTCACTACCAGTCTTCTGATTGTCACTGTAAAGGACCATAAATGATCCGATTGTCAATATGGAGGATCGGATACGGATTCTATATCCATACCCATATCCATGTCCTACCCGCTGGACACGGGTACTTCTCCTAAAGTGGAGAGTCCGGATAACATAGCTTAATCTCAAAAAACCTTTTACTATATATTCCAAAATCTTCATTTTATGATGATAATGAAATTTAGGAAGAGAATGAAAATTAGAAGTAAATTAGGTTTGTGTATTTGGGGTTCTTTAGAAAGAAGTTTAGGGTTCTTTTTTTCAGGAAACAATTAGGAAGAGAATGAAGAATAAAGGATTATGGTGGTTGATAGGGGTAAAATTGTCCACTACTTATCTTAACCTTTGGGTTGGGTTAAAATAAACCAAACATAAATGGAGGGGGACTCGTACCTATTTTTCTGATAATTTAGGAGACTTATAATTCATGAGATTTGGAGATATCATAAAACATACACTAGATTTTTGGACTTACATGCAAAAGAACCATTTGATGTATGGGTACTATATTACTAGTTCTCTATTCATCGGACATCTTCCTAGTCCCTCAGGATTTGGTTGAATAACCTATAAATCCTTCCCTAAACATTTTAAACCTCTAATTTTCCTACTTTTCCATTTTTCATTTTTTTAAGACATCCTTTAACTTCAGAAATTTTAATTTTACGACAATAGCATTATGACTTATCTTGAATTAACCTTGTATCTAAACTAAGTTTTTCTAGGTTGCTCTCATTAAGTAACTTGTGAAAATAACCCCATCTATCCATCGTAATTTCCCCGGAATTGGAAGATTGAAATTAATTGCTTGGTTTTCCTGCATCAGAAGTTAATGAAAGTTTATGAAACCATGTAATGAAGAGGAAGTAAGTAGGCGTTATTGAGACTTAGGAATTGGTTTATTTCTTCCCTCTCCCTTTGAGAACTTTTATGGGTCAGTGGTCCTCCCCAACCACCCTGGATCTTTCCTTGATGCCACTGTTGGTAAAAGATCTTGGTTTAACTTATTGCAGTCTGTAAAATTTGGATCCTGTCCATTTTCAGTTTACTTCGCCTTATATAGACTTTTAGTTAATGAGTAACTGGGACAGTAATCCTCGGAAGGAGGAGCAATAAAATAGTAGTTAATGGAGCTGCTACGGTTGGAGGTAGGCCTAGACTGACATTGTTTGAAGTGTAAAGAAGGATATGATTTTTGTTAGCATTATAGAGGACATGTCCCTTAATAGGGCCGGATGGAAGAAGAGGATTCGAACAGCCAACCCCAAAAAAGGGGATATAAAGGCTTTGTTGTTGTTGTACCAATTAGTTCCATTTATATGATTATGTTAGTAACTTCTCTAATTTCATAAGATGTCTTCCTGCAATCTAGTCGTACAATTGTTTAGCTTATCATTTTTCTGATTAATTATTTGAAATGAAGGTGCTTTGCAGCCATCTCACAGGAGATCACTATATACCTTGGCCTCTTGCATGCTTATATTTTCAGCAAAAACTGCCGAAATTCCAGAGTTAATATCATCCATAAAAGCCGGGATGAAAGATAAAATGGTGTGTCACTTCAACCTTTCTTCTTTGATTTGTGTTTAAGCTTTAAATTAACTATATTGATGGATAAATACATAATTCATTTTTTGATGTTTTATTCCCTTGAAAAATGGTAGTGTTGGATTCTTTTCCAATGGAAACTTTCTCATATACTAAAGTTGTTTACTACCTTATTTTGCTAGATTCAGTGCAATTTATATCTACATATCATGTGACAGGTTGATCCTTATCTTCAACTGGTTGATGACAGCAGGCTACAGACTTCTCATGTTTCACCTCATCAGAAGGCAGATTATGCATCTGAGGAAGATGAAGTTACTGCACTGAAGTTCCTAGAGGAATTAGAAAATAATGATGAGCAATTAAAAGAAATTACAGTGTCACATTTAGTCCAGAAGTTTGAAAAATTACCAGAGGTAATATGCTGAAGTATATATGCTATTTTGCACAAGCACTTAAACGACACAATGAGAACACATCGTAAATTATGTTGTCCTTGTGGATATTGGAGTGTCCGTTTTGTGTAATATACATGTCTGGCACGACAGGACACAGCACAAATTGGGGAGTCTTTGCTGCCTGTTATGTATGTGCATCTCTTCATTCAGTAATCGATATTGATGTCATTGTATATGCAGTATTGGTAGCCATATGTAAACTTCTATAAGGCAGTTGCCAATCATTGTCTACATGCAGTAATGCAATGATATTTCTTTCTTTTACATAGGGTTATGAATCCAACATCAAAGGAATATAACTATTTATGACTATTTTATGTAGCCAAATTGCTGTTAGTCTTAGTGTGTATGTGAGTTTGTGCTTAGTAGTAAAACAATGGCCTTACTATCCTTTGTATACTGTGCTGAACTATTTAAGGTAAACAATGTTGACATACCGTGGAAGTAGATAGGAGGAGGTTCAAGGTTTGAATCACATAAGCCAACTTCGGGGGCCATAATGGTGTTAATTTGTATTAGTGGCCATTCCTTGCCGTCTGCTCATAACAGCCTGTAATTGTACTATGAATGAACATATTTTTGATGCATATTTACTGTTCAAGAACTCTTAATCCAAGAATAAACAGTGACAGAACTGATGTCTTACACTTTAAATTGCAGGATGATTTAATTGGCATAAAGGAACAGATCTTGCAGGAATTTTCACCTGAGGATGCCTTCCCACTTGGAGCTCCTTTGTTCATAGACACCCCATATTGGTGTTCCCCTCTTGCTCAAAAGGAATGCGAATATTTTGATGAGGTCCAATTTCTCATTAACTCATAATTTTCTAGTGCAAGTACCCAGTCATGATTTGTTTCTTAAGCATATTATAATGTTTTTATTTCAGTCCATGGCACCTTTCCTAGAAGACGAAGATCTATTTCCTGATGCATGTGGCAGTCAATCAGACCGCAAGGTGTCAGAGTCTACAACCTCTGAGGTTATAAGTGTGAATCAATTGATAGAATCGGTATGTCTACATTTGTTAGTGTCTACACTTTTACTTTCAGATCTTGGTGTCTTATCAATTATTTAGAGACCACATTCTATCTTTGAGATTCTCTGCTATTTTTAGTCTCTCTGCTGCATCCTTGTCTGTCATGCCCATCCTTTCAAATTGTAACTTCTAATGAGCTCTGAAGTATAATGTCACCAGTTTGGTTAGTATAATAATAAGAAAAGGAAAATGGGCTTAGGCATGAATTTCACCTTCTAAAAGCTGCATATATGGGAAGTAGAAACTTCACCAGATTCCAGGAGAAAATGCGTTTATAATATCTCTCCTCTTCAATTTTCCCAACCGCCGTAGGAAAAGGAAAATGATAGTAATTCTCTCTCGAAGAAAATGTGTTCTTTTACTCGCAATTTTCCAGTATTCTAAACTGCTGTCAGAATTGAATCTCCTTGCAGGTTCTTGAGGCAGCACGGCAAGTTGCTACCATCCCAGTTTCCACAACCCCGGTGCCTTATGACCAGATGAAAAGCCAGTGTGAGGCACTTGTAATTGGAAAGCAGCAGAAGATGTCAGTGCTTCTAAGCTTCAAGCATCAGCAAGAAGGCTCGGGCATTGCAGCGCCTTCCGAAGATGATGAGAATGATTCATCAGCTCCAGAGATGGTTAGGTTAATCAAAACTATTTTCTTTTTTTTGGTAAGACTGAATTCTTATCATGTTTCTACAACTTTCAGCAGACACGACAATTACTTGAGGAAGAGCAGAAATCAACAGGGAAGGAGCCTGTCAGACGCTGTGATTCGATGTCGAGCGACTCTGAGAAGTCCTTCAGACTGCCTCCTGCCAGCCCTTACGACAAATTCTTGAAAGCCGCAGGATGTAATTAGTTGGTGATGCATTCTATATTATTATTATTATTACTAGTACTACTATTATTATTATTATTATTCATCTTACGATTCATTATTTCACATGCGAAAAGTGTATACAAAATTGTGTCCCCATCTGCTGCAAGGAGAAAGAAAAGATGGAGAGAGTCGGTGCAAAGAATGTAAATTAGCCATCTTTCCAATACCAACAAATTGTTGATAGTAAAATATGGTAGCAAACTGTGGGATGGGTGATGTGGATAATAAAGCAGTGTAAAATTCTTCTGGGACAAAAAATGAGCAATTACAAGGGAGATACAGACCCATCTATACTATTCTACTTAATTATATGTATTTGTTCACATAAGAGAAACAGTTACATGAGTTGTAATTGAGAGAATCTAAAGATAGTGAACATAAAAGTCACACAGGAGCATTAGGTGCCTATATCATGTACAGTCTACATAAAAATACATCTATGAAATGATAATTATTTGCATGTACATGATGTGAAATAAGAATTAGTATTAGATTTGGTCCAATGAGTGGTGTTGGGAAGAGGTATATGACCCATAATTTGTATACTTGAATACAATGTGTCTATTTAAAGCAATATTTGCTCAAGGAAGAACCAATTAGAGAAGTAAGGTGCTTTGGATTATTGTATTTTTTTAAAGCAATTTTTGCTCACATTGTCATGTAATGTGGATTGATTTGATTTGCTTCCAAGCTACATTGATTTTTGTTTATCTTGCTTTTGTTAAGAACTAGCACTGGAACAACTTGATCTTTTGATTACTAGATAAGAAAAAAAATAGATAGAAGGAATACAAGGCAACATCTTTTGAGAAGGGTAATATGTATTTAGAATTTTCATATCTTTAAATGAGGTGGCACTAATACGTATTTAGAATTTCCATAACTTTATGACATAACACTGTATATTAGATTTTTCACATCTTTATGTAAATTTTGTTGATATTTAATTTAAAATTCTCATAACTTAAATGACATGACACTTGATATGGTATAAGTAGGCCTTCCAAAATTGCTCTAAAAAAAAAAAAAAAAGTTCAAAAAAAAAAAGTTATGGAGGCCCCGTGACTCTCTCACTTTCCTATATTATACTATTGTGTCGTAGGTACTATGGCTTGCCGTTCGCTCTCAATATTCTTCTAAGTATTTTATTTTATCCAATAAATAACAATAAATAAAATATATTTCACATGAATTAAATCTATAAATGATAATAAGCAAAAGCAAACATATATAATACTGTTAAAGATATTTAAGATTTAATTAGAATTTAGTAACGTTTTGATATGTTAGTCCCGAGGCTTAATCAAAAGATAGAAGAATAGAGGCGAGGAACAGAGGTTCACGCAAACTTTGTAGTCTACCCTGTTTGATTCTGAAGTTGTAGTCGAGATCGGGAGTTCACACTAAAGTTCTTTTTTTTTATATCCTCGATTCCAACGAAGAACTACTATATATATATATATATATATATATATATATATATATATATATATATATATATATATATATATATATGATACTTCTGAGGATTACAAGATAAAGTATCAAACTCTCGTTCATCCTTGCAATCGCAGTTGAAAAAAGTATATGACAAATTATAACTTTAGCAGAAGAGAAGAGAAAAAGGCGAAAGGAACTACTTCCGCTATATAAACTCCCTCACCCAATTTTAGGTATACTTATCTTAGTGAGATATTATGGTTGATTTATAGTTGATTAGGAATGATAATTGGAGTTAATATAACCTATTCAATTTTGTTACACTTGCTTCACCTTACTATTGTTTCGATAATTGGAGTACTACACTAGCCTTTGTCTTCCAACAAATTTTACACCATTGACTTAGACAAGCCAATCTACAATCATGATCATTATGTCATACACAAACACACTCTTGTGCTACATTTTAATTGCACAACATGCATGCCACAATATCCAATTCAAACCTAAGCCATACACCTATGTCCATTCCAATCAAAATGGGCGACACAACATCAACCCATTCCCTCCAACCAATTAAATGTTCATGACCTACACTAAGCCTACAACATCCATGACACTTGTGTCACACCCAAATGAACTCCTACATTCTTCCAACACAACAACAATCACCATAGTCATGATGAACACCCAACCCAAACCCAACCAAAAACTAGTCCTAATACTCAACCCAAACCCCTCACACACACACCCACATGACTCATGCAAAATAACCTACACCCATCCCCCCCTCTCTACAATACACCAAATACCAAGTTTCCTGCACCAAATTCCATTTTCAACCCCATTTGAATTTAAATTCAGCCATACCCTAAATGGGTATAGCCCATCACTTCATCCTCTCTCTTTACACTTAAATAACCCTCCATTTATGGTCAAACACTTTGGTGGGCAGCCATCCCCTCTTCTTTCACTCCCCACACACTCAACCCACACCCCATCACTTGACTAGACCTAATACTAACCTCACACACAACCCTCTTATCACTCACTCTCTTGCATTAAACACCTATTCCCCTTACTTGGCCGACCAACACTACTCCCCCCCACATATTTTTCTTCACTTCTACTTCTTCTCCTTCTTCCTCTCCCTCTTCTCCTTCACTTTACCTCACAAACTCCCCACAACAGCCTTCACAACAACCCTACATTCTGCCCACACCCGAACACCTCCAGGCTGAACCCGACAACACACCAACCCCATTCCCGACCTTACCACCAGCCCAACAGCAGCTCCAACACCTCTACGACCACCACACCTCCTCCATCTACCTCTCTCCCTACCTCCACTAGCCACCACAGTAGCTTCACATACTACAGCAACCCTAAAATCCTTCTCAAACCCGACTACACCCTGCTGGAACCCACCAGCAGTTCCCCCTCAAACCTGACCTTGAACTACCCATTCCAGCAGCTCCACCACCTCCACAGCCACCTTAACTCCTTCCTCTACCTCTCCCTTACATCCATCCCCTATCCACCACAACAACCTACAACACCACCACAGCCCACAACAACAGCTGAACTGAGTACTCCCAGGCTGACCCAAACTGTGCAACTGTGCACACAGTCCATAATTTCCTCCCCCCTTTCACCTTGGTGAGTTTATTCCCCTTCTTCCTCATCCTCCTCTTCATGTTCTTCATCTTCCCCTTAATGTTCTCCACCTTCTTCTTCTTCTTCTTCTTCATGTTTTTTATCATGTTCTTCACATACTTCATGCACTTTTTCAATAGAAACTAGGAATGTATTTATATGCACCTTGATGTTGTTATCACCTTGCCATGACTATAACCCATGTAACACTTGTTTAAACTTAATATTAACTCCATTTATCACTAATTTCCAGAATATATATAATATATTTAGAGTGTTATATATATCTATAAATGCATGGTTGAGACTTGGAGAAATATTATGTAACTTGTAGTGCACCTTGCCTAGGTTTTGTTCTAGTTAGATATGTTGTATATAAAACACCTGTTGCCATTACAAAGTATGAAGTTTTACTAACTTTTAACGTTTGTGAATTACAATGAAAAATAGTACAAAGAACCCTAGCACTGAGAATTCTAAGTACAAGTTTAGAGATCTGGGAAAGTGTGATGATGGAGATCGAGTACTGCAGCTGACTCCTTTACTCCGTTGACGGTGCGACGATGAAAGAGAATTGCAAGGTCTCTGGCTCACTGGCAAGAAGGGCATCAATTGGGCTCTCTCTGCTCTATCTGTCTCCATATGTGTGGGAAGCACATGTCCCTGTTATTTATAGCCACCTGTACTGAAATGGCCATGCACACTCATATGTTAAAAACTTATTGCTTTCAGTTTATGCGTGCAGGACTTTAGGTTGCCGTATGGTATCTTCAACAGAATATGATTGTAACCGCGTGTGCATGTCGCAGTCCAACTACCTGTAGCATTGGTTATGAGAAGATGCTGTTGAGATCTAGGAGTACGCCCACGTAATCTGGGTTATTTTCACCCGTTGTACGCATGACTTGGTTGAATTGACACCTGACATGTACTGGCTGTTGAGGATCTCTCGTTGGTTACAATAGAAAAGATCCTGCCGCAGGAAGGCTCCTGGGATCGCTGTGACATGAACACTCAAGGGAATACTGTCCCATGAAGACTCTGCCGCATGAAGGTTCAAGGGAATACTGCCGCATGAAGGTTCATGAAGACACAAGGGAACACTGTCGCATGACAGTTTGTCGTGTGTATACGTGGCACTGTACAGCTGTACATTGACAAAAGTAATTATGTCGGTAACGTAAGCGCTGTCGTCCGCAGTCTGCACCGACTATGAGACGTTCAGAGGTAATTAATTTTGTGTCCGAGCCATTAATTCTATGATTGACAAAAAGTTCTCTCATGTGGTTAGGTCGTATGCTCCTGGACCCTCTTTGCCGTATGCTCTCAGGGTCACTGCCTATGTCGCATAAACGGGTATTCTGCTGTCTTTTAAGTTGTATGCATCCTAAACTCATGTCCATATGCTATTTATGTTTATGAGACCTGACTTGGGGGTTTTAATGCATGGTTCTGGATTTTTTTATGCTTCTACAAGACCTCCTTCAAAGTTTTCAAACTTGAGTAAGTTTGAAACACTTTGAAAAGATGCATAGATGAAAAGAGCTTTTAGTCGCATAAGTATTCCCGCTGCATAGACTTCTTGTTGCATAGGACTTGATGCAGCATAGGATTGCCATGATGTCTGATCTCTTTATGGATAAAATACGTTAGAACTGTTGCCATTGCATGGGCATAGGATTTCAGGCGTCCGTTTGACTCGTGATAACTGCAATCACGAGAATTTAGGAACCGTATCCCATCAGCCGTTTGATGGATCGAGTTTTGAGGCATCAAATTCATCCTCATAACTGCTCGGTTCATTGCCTTGATCTTATCATACGGTTCTGGTCCTATAAATAGATGACTTAAGGAGGGGAGAGAGAGAGAGAGATCTTCGTCTCTATACTTCTTCTCTACTCACTATCATGTCGAGGGCCCCCATTCCCCTTGCTGAGGAGTTTCTCAGGGGCGAAGTTGATCTGTAGTACCCTGATGCTATTGCTTCTACTGGAGGTATATGAGTGCTTTGGTCTTCATTTTATGAGGCTAGGAATACAGGGACACAAGTGCATAGTCTTGTCGTATGTGCAAGAGATCGTCAGGAACATGCACAGACGAAACCTTACTGCCGGGCGCACATGGTTGTTGCTGAAAGGCCTTGACACGAACATGCGCTGATGGATCAAATTTTCGTTATGCGCCTGGATACAGTTGTCTTAGGACGCTCATCATGAATATACGCCGTTATGCGCCTGGATACAACTGTCTTAAGACGCTTATCATGAACAAGCGCCGAAAAGCTATGCGTAACCCTTATTCGCATGGATGCAGCTGTCTTCCTGAGGCACTTCGTCATGCGCTAATGGTCAATATGTGCACGTGTGCAGGAGTTTATCTGTGTGCATAGCATCTCATGCGCATGGGTGACTTAGCTCTGTGCGTTTTCGCCTTTGCATGTATTGCCAGCATTCTGACTTTGTGTGTTCGATATGCAAGGATTATCTTGAATTGCTTCAGTCTCGATGAAGAATGGAAGGATATCATAACTCCTGTCATTCGAAGAGAATGCCAACTTTATGCGGTAGTTCATCAAAAATTGATCCAAGAGACGAGGATGAACATTCTTCTTCATAAGTGGAGCTCACCCTGTTTATGTGGCATGCTAGCTGCGTCTCTCCCTGTTATGCGGCCTGCCAGCGGTTGCGTGACTGCAGTACTGATTACAGGATTTGGATTGATTATCAATGAAAATTCTCTCTTCATCCCTTCCGCATGGTAGAAGAGCGTCGATCCTCCCTCATTTGTTATCCATCAGTATGGATTCTTTTTCATATACCGAGGTTTGCACCGAGGAGTCTGATGGAGGGATGACCTAGAATGCATTGAGTTCTGCTGCCAAGTTCACTCGCATTGGTAGAAGAAATAACACAGAGGGGCGCTTTGATGGAGAAAGTGTTGAATGTAGAAATTTTTATCATATTTACTTATGATCTTGAATATCAATGAAAATCCTTTTCTTTTCCAGAACTTCTTCTTGGACTTGTTTTGGTGAACACGAATATTATACTAGAGGTATAGTATAGTACCGTAGCTGTCAAGGACATCCCACTAGGAGAATTTTAGTGGCCTTATTATCCATTGTGTAGTTAAATAATCAAGTACATATCATAAGTTCGAAGTAAAACCCCATCAGAGGTGATACAGTCGTGATAGGTTGGGATAATTCTGCTGGAGAATTTTTGTGGAATTATCACCCCTGACGTACTTAGAGCTAAGTATAGATGATAAATTGAAACGACAGACACCATCAGAGGTATTATGGACGTGCTGGTTGAAAGTCGATAGGCAAGAATGTTTGTTCAGAGGTAATGTGGACATGGAAAACATATGATTCCGCTAGAAATATCTTATGGTAAGATATAATTCTGTGGGGTTGGAGAAAACAAGGCAGATGTGATATGGATATAACTGTTTTCTTCCGAAAATAAATTCACTCTATTGGGGAGAATGAACCGATGGTAGTTCAGAGGTAATATGGACGTGAACTAATGTTAGTGATGGTTTCATCTTAATTGGAGAAGAAACCTCCGGGAATAGAGCATCTCCGATCCTGACTGGGGATTGTAAATGAGATGTCCTTGAAGCAACTGGGCTCCGAGGACACGTCTATTTACTTGAGAGAATCAATTTTAGGTGGTCTCCACGAGAGCAATTTGTTGGATCTGAGGACTGCTCCGTTGGAGAACTTTGGGGATCCATTATCTATTGCGTATTTAGGACTCCTGAACACATATAATTGATTTATGACTCATTGTGGGGGATAAATGTTACGTTGTACATTTATATTTGCTGGGGATAGAATAAAAATATAACCACTGTACTTTCAAATTGCTCCACTGGGGATAAATGGATGCAAGCCTAGCTTAGACATAGTACTTTTTGAGAAATTTGCCATTGATCAGCATCATTAGCAAATCTCCGTTAGGCTTCGCGAGCTGGTAAGTGCCGTTGGAATACACTGATTCCATCATGAAAAGGGCCTTCCCACTTAGCTTGGAAATTTCCAGCCGTTTTGTGCGTCATGATCATCGGTCTTCTCACTGTCAAGACACGGTCACGACTTGGAACGCTCTTTCCTTTACCTTCTTGTTGAAGGCTCCAGATATACGTGCTTGATATAGCTCAATATGCTGTTGAGCCAGGAGACGTTTCTCATCCAGTGCCTCTAACTCTTGTAATCGTCGACGATGGTTGTCCTCGGCTGTCAACTGGTTGGCGAGGGCTACTTAGAGAGAGGGAATCTGGACTTCCAGGGGCAAGACTGCTTTTCTTCCATAAACCAATGAGAATGGCGTGTTGCCAGTTGGAGTCCGGACCGTTGTGCGGTAGGCCCAGAGACATTCACCAAGCTTCTCGTTCCAATCACGCTTGTAAGAGGAGACAAACTTCTTGAGTAGCTTGATAATGGTTTTGTTGAACGCTTCTGCTAAATCGATTGCTATCGGATTATATGCTATCGAAGCTATGTTCTAAATTTGATTTTTATCACAAAATTGATAGAAAGTATGGCTTACGAATTGTGGACCGTTGTCGTGGATGATCCTCCGAGGAAAACCGAAGCGGTAGATGACGTAATTCTTAACGAAGCTAATCATATTTGAAGATTTTACCTTAACTAGCGGTACAACTTTCACCCATTTGGAGAAGTAGTCGGTTATGGCAAGAATGAACCGGTATAAAAACTCTGAAGGTTGGTGGATGATGTTAGCATGGATACATCCTGCACTTCCTTGCATATTCTACAACATCTGCTACCATTGTGGGCCAATAATAGCCCATGCTACGGAGACGGTCCTGTAATTTAGGACTAGGCTGATTAGCTCCATAAGTACCATCATGAGCTTCGCGTAGAGTATGCGTAGAGTGTAAGAGATGGGTGTTGGTATAGTGAGTGGTAAAGCATTAAGTGAGTGTTGGATGTTTGTTTCCTTCATTTGGGGCTCGGATCAGCAACTTGACAGCTGCATCTGAAGTATTGCAGTGCTAGTAGGGAGTTCGAGCAGTGCTTGGGTTCTATTACAACAGTATTGGGGTGCTGTTGCAATAGGAGCAGACCTGGACATGTTGGCCATAGTGTTATGTTCAGTGCAGATGTAAGGAAGGACTTGGGAATTCCTGCAGCATTGTATCACCAGGTGGAGACTTTGTTGTGCTCGACCAACAATGGCAGAAAGTAAGGTCAGTTCAGGGTCTGTTCAGACCTGGGTGAGGGGTATTAGTGTCAAGAGTGTTGATTAGAGTATGTAGGTGCATGGGTATCAAAAAACTGTAAATATTGGTATAGTTAGAATCAGTGCACAGTTGGAGAAAGTAAGGGAACATGGGCCTGCAGGTAGTGTGCTTGGGTGTGTGGGGTTGGATATTGGGTTGAGGTGAGAGGAGAGCTCGAGTAGAACTTAGGTGAAGCAACATAACTTCATATTGGTAGCAGTGAGTGACTTGCTATGTTGAAGTCTCTGCAGTGGGTGTGCAAACTTGTTGCTGCAGGAAGTATTGGAGAATGGGTGACCAGTTGGGCAAAACTGATATCAGAGGGTATCGGAGTCTAGGTATCCCTAATGCCTAGTATTATAATACTAGGATATGAGATATGAGGTGAATTTATCTATTATTTGATCTAGATGAGAATTAGTGTAAGTGTGGTAATATGGTGTAGTGTATTAGAGTTAAATATAGGTATTAGTCATATTGGAAGGAGGATGCATACAGTTGTATCAGTATATACTGATACCTAAGGGTATTAGTCACTTAGTGCAGTGGCATCTCAGGTGGAGGATCAGATTTGAGCAATCAGTGAGAAGTTCATTGATAGGAGTATAAGAGGGATTAATACTCAAGGGTATCATTTAGGTTGGGGTAAAGTGGTTTGGGTATAAGGCTAGTAAGTGTTGGTGTCAGTTAGTAGAGAGAAGGTGTAGGTAAGTTAAGCTAGGGGTATTGGGGTCAGTGTGGTATATATTAGTATAAGTATCAAGGTGAGCTAAAGTAGGTAAGGAATTGGGCATTACCTTGGAACATTGGTCTAGGTAGTCTTTGGGCAAGGTAATAAAGTAATACTAAGGTAATAGCTAGGTAATGAGTTTATAGGCTAGAATAGTATAAGTTAGAGATATATATACATATTATATGATATAAAGTATGGACATTAGCTAGGTATTATCTAGTATAAGCTAGAATACCTTAGTATGTCCTAGAAAACCTAGTGTGGCTAGTTTGACCTAGTTGAACTAGTATTGACAAGTATTAACTAGTGTAACCTAAAAATCTAGTATTAACAAGGTTTGACCTAGAATACCTTAGGATTGACTAATTTGACTATTTAGGCCAACCAAATGGACAACCTGGTACCCAAATTGGACAATTGATTTAGTTTAACTTAGTTTGACCTAGTATTGACCTAGAGACTTAAAAATAATCTAGTTTTGCATGTTTATGATGCCAATTCACTTATTTGATATATAATTCATATTTAGGTCTTTGAGGCACCGATACTGACACAATTTGACATTCATTGCTCTGGACCACAGACGAGTACATTGTCTGATAGTTTTTATTATTTGATAATTACTATGATTCAAGTTTTTAGAAATATTATACCTGATTCCTGATACGATGGTACACGGATTGGTACAAATATTGGATCTTCAGTCATGAGAGGTTACTTTGACTCATCGCATTGATATTGGACATCATTTATCGTATTAACATTGGACATTGATCATTGTATCGTGACATGTCATGGTTGGATCTATTATACTACTCGAGGTGAGAAAGTGCTAGTTAGATATGTGATCCAGAGATTGGCAAATATTATAGGCATTGGAAAATATTATAGACATCTGCTACTAGCTAATCATACACTTCACGTATGATTGAGCTAGTTTCTCCCTTAGTGTAAAATATTGAAATGACTCGATCACATATTTGGCTAGTATTTCAAAACACTTAGAGTAGTTATAGTTTTTTCCTGTTCAGTTCATACTTGATGATTATTCTGTCCTGCACCTGTACTCGCAGTTTCTTTCTATTCTACTTCTTATATGTATTGATTATACCACATTGCTTACATTACCTGTATCTCCTTACTGTTTTACCATGATATCAGCTTATTGTTTCCTCATCTTGTATTACATTCTCTATTTACTATTTTGTAGTCTTTGTCAATTAATTGGAACTGCTATTGGGTTGTGCTCGTTCTATCCTGACTGGATAATATTTTTCAGTGGATTTGGAGGATTGGTGTCCTACTCATTAAGGACCACAGGAGGGAGTAGCTGCATCCTTGGACCCTATAGTTCAGGAGTGATTACCGGAAGGTCTAGCCAGTGTCACTAGATATCTTAGTAATATTTACTTAGCAATTTGGTACTGGATTTTTCTCCAGCATGTTAGACTTTTGAGATGCATTATTATGACTCATAGAGTTATGTTGTTGTTGCTAGACTTATTTAGATTTGATGTTGTCATTTGAGGATTATCTAGATTTGTGACTTGATACTTCTTTTACTTTATATCATATCATGCCATTTATTCCTTATAGATTATTGTGATTGAGTATTTGTACATTATTATCAACTTGTCCTCCTTATGGAGTTGAGATATATTGAAAGGTTTAGTTTATATTACTGTATGAGTTTGATAGCTAGTTGACCTAGATAATGTTCTACACCGTTGTTGCGGTATAGGCTGGACGTTGCCTTGTACTCGTGCCGGAACATCCGAGTGCGGGTTGTGACAGTGCCACTATGTCAAATTTGTAGGGCTTAACCAACCCCTGTGCAGAGTCTTTCTTTAGCGACTTGTCGAAGCGAGTCTTCTTTTGCTTTTGTTTGTCTGTCACAGGAGGCTGGGATGAATCGACTTCAGATACTACTGAAGCAGCGGAGGGAGTCATAAGAGTAGCATCTTCCTGAGCCGGATCATAGGTACATAGGTAATTTTTGCCTGCCCTAGTCTCTCCTGCCAAGGCTTCATCAGTTGAAGGAGAGACCATGTGACATGACTTGGGCCTCTTTTCTTTAGACTTGGTAATTGGACTTGTCGCTTGCTGCGCCAGGTCTTGGATAATATCAGGGTGGACCTACATGACTGCACCTTATGGAGTTGTGAGAGGTACTAGACCAACTACTTGGTCTCGGGCTGTAGGAGGTTAACAACCTCTAGTGTCGCCTTAGGAATGGGGATGATGCCATTTTAAACCTTGACACCAGGGCAATTTTTAAACTGAAGCGACACCATGTTGGCAGTGATCGTCTTATCCTTGAAGTCGAGGGTGATGGCCTTAGAATCGATAAGCTGTTGGATATGTCTCTTTAACACAAAACAGTCTTTAGTAGGGTGGTGGACGTACCGATGGAAGAGTTAGTACTTTATGTCGTTGACCTTATCCGCTTCCTCAAGATGTCAGATGTCAGGCATTTGGATCTTGTTACCTTTCATCAGTACGTTAAATATTTTCTCTACATTATCATCATCGAAGAAAAAAGTCTCTTTCGGCTTGGGCTCTACAGCTGGCTTCTGCTTAGATGACGAGCCTTTGGATATGTTGATGGAAAGGGCATGCTTCCCTTTACCATCTCGACCGCCATTGTGACTCTGAGGGTATTTTTCTCGATCATCAGATCCGGGGATCTAGATTCCAAGAACACATAATTCTTTTATATTTTTTTCCAGCTATGTCCGCGCTTGCGATGAATGCTGACCAGTCTACATGTTGTGCGGTGCCAATACAGAGTTTTGCTGTCGGCAGCAGATTCTGCCTATAAGTGTCCATGAACGCAGTTTCAGGAAGACCGAGAGGCATCTTCAGGGCAGCTTGCCTGAAGCGCTCTATGTAGGCACGTACTGGATCCTTCTCCCTCTAGGCTATGTCAATAAGGGATGACATGGTCATGTCCATCCCGTCGTCATAGGACCATAAGAGGAATAACCGTAGAAGATCATCAAATAATGAGATACAGTTGTCTGGGAGACTGCAGAACCATTCCTAGTCCACTTTATTCAGGGACCCCATGAAGACCTTAGTTAGTAAAGCATCATCTCGGGGTAGGTGTCCCGTCATGGTCTCAAAGTAAGTCAAGTATTGACGGGGCGACGTCTTTTCGTTGAACATAATCAAAGATTATAATTTGTATTTGGGAGAAATACAATATTGTTCTATTCCGAGGAATAAGGTTGCCTTATCCCGAGACTTTGGAGTTTGTCTCGGTTATTCCTCGAGTCTAAGCGAGCTCATAATTCTCGGATGGCCACTTGTACGTCATCTGAGGCCGAAGGAGCCGAGATACAAGTGGTCGGAGGAGTAGGTTCGGTTGCGTTAGACTCCCCATTAGTTCCCGGAGTTCTTGGTTGTGGTGGGACCAGGTTTGCCCAAATATCCAGGATTGCCTGAGTCTGTGTTTGCATTGAGGCACTCATTATCTTCATCATAGCTTCTAGGGCCTCAAGGCATTAGCGGTCATTGGATCCCTCTCCATTGTCGCCTCCCACTATGTATACTGGCATCACATGGGGAGAGGTAGATGGAGCCGTAGACCCTTCACTTTATGCCTCTGATCCCAGAGTCGTGCTGTCATCGGGGAAGATGAGCATCATTGCATCATCTTCAGAATTTGGGAGATTGCCATTCCCAGCACTGGATGCTGCATTGGCCTATTGTGGGTGAGTACCCTAGGCACATTATTATTCGTTGAGAACCATTATCTTCAAGGTAAGGCGGGTTGTTGTGGGACACCGGGAGGTTGCTACCCCCTATTTTGCAAAGTTGCTTGAACATCGGCCTCCCTTGAACGGGTGCCTTGGTACACCCCTCAGTAGGTACCACCAGCTTACTGCCTTGTGGTCATTTTCTCAATACACTGGCCGAGATCGAAGGATTAGACGAGCCTGCCTTCGAGTTCTTCTTCGTAGAACTCAAAGGAAGGCATGAGGCAAAGGTCAACTCTTCTTTCTCTTATAGATGCTGTCAGATTGGTGCAGCTGGTTGCAGTGGCTGGAATACGGACTACCTGGCTGACATAGTTGCTGTTTTGGCACAACAGCAGTTGATAATAATCCTATCACAAGTGTGCCATAGAGAAGGCATTTCATGCGCATTAGTTGTTTCTATCGTCTTGCGTTTATGACTTATCATGCCACATAAATCAGATGAGAGAATTTTTACCTTTATACCCTTTTTATGTGCAAGGCCAAGTCGAGCGCATGGGTGTGCGGGTAAAGCATTTGCTCCCTGACTTTGTTCGTGCACATAGGCCGTACCCAAGTCATTGGTGGAAGGTATTTGAAGCTGACCCACTTCATGCGCACAGGTTGGATGGGCGCATGGGTCAGTCCTATACAACTTTCTGTCAGCATCACATATTACAGTTAATGGCGCATGCTTTCTGTTGGTCGTTTGAGCAGTCGCTTGAGCGCGCACGGCTCCTACTGCCCTAGATATTTGTGAACTAGCACGCACTGGCGCATAGTATACATAGTCCAAGTTCTCTCCATCTCCAGAAGATTGGCACATGGAGTTGGTGCCGCAGGAGATCCTGTCAAAGACAGACTCTTTCTTTCCATCTTTGGTGCTTGTAGTGGCTTGTATGCGCCTTTCGTTGGGTGCGACATGCCTCTTCTTCTTTGCTCCTTGCCGTGTGTTCATGTTTCTCTCAAAGGCGTGTGCAGATTGAGAGGAGGCCTGGCTCCTAGGTTCTTGGCATCGTAGTATTTTCCTCTGCCATAACCTAAGTACTGAGCACTCTTCGTCTCAAGAGTAGCTGCCACATCGGTACTGACAGCCTGCGTTGATGCATGACATACGCCTTCAGCATCTGATACAGGGATCACATTCCCCATAGTTTTTGGGTGTGGCACACCGTCCTTGGCGACCCAGGTCCTACGAGTTTCCTTAGGCTTTGCTAGCCTTGGAGAGGGGCTTGAGCTGTCCTCAAAGAGCATATTTTTGAAAGCCTATTTGTCGAAGCGGACGACCAACGTCCTCTGGGTAGAACCCAGCTTCATAGCATCGGACTGCATCACAATCTTCTTGTCGGTAGAGAAGGAAATCCCCAGCAGAGTTGTCAGTTTTGTTGACATTACAAAGTATGAAGTTTTACTAACTTTTAATGTTTGTTAATTATAAAAAAAAGTACAAAGAACCCTAGCACTAAGAATTCTAAGTACAAGTTTAGAGATATGAGGAAGTATGGCGATGGGGATCGAGTACTGCAGATGACTCCTTTACTCTTTTGACGGTCCGATGACGAAAGAGAATTGTAAGGTCTCTGGCTCACTGACAATAAGGACAACAATTGGGCTCTCTGCTCTGTCTGTTTCCATGTGTGTGGAAAGCACATGTCCCTGCTATTTATAGTTACCGATACTGAAAAGGCCATGTGTGCATATGTTGAAAAATTGCTGCTTTCAGTCTATGCATACAGGACTTTAGGTTGCCGCATGGTATCTTTAACAGAATGTGGTTGTAACAACGTGCGCATGTCGAGGTCCAACGGCCATATGGCATTGGTTATGAGAAGATGCTGTTGAGATCTTGGAGTATGCCCATATAATTTGGGCTGTATGCACTTGTTGTACTCATAACTTGGGTCGAATTAACACGTGGCATATACTGGCTGTATCGGATCTCTGGTTGGTTACAACTATAAAGATCCTGCCGCATGAAGGCTCCTGGGATCACTGTCACATAAAGACTCAAGGTAATACTGCCACATGAAGACTCTGCCACATGAAGGTTCATAAAGACTGTCGTATTAAGGTTCAAGTGAACACTGCCACATGAAGGTTCATGAAGACTCAAGGGAACACTGCTGCATGACAATTTATTGTGTGTACATATGGCACTACACAACTGTATATTGACAAAAGTAATTATTTCGGTGTCGTAAGTGCTGTCGTCCGCCGTCTGCACTGACTACGAGGCATTCTTAGGTAATTAATGTTGTGTCAGAGCTATTAATTCTACGACTGAAAAAAAGTTCTCTCATACGACTAGGTTGTATGCGTCTGGACCCTCTTTGCCGCATGCTCTCTGGATCACTGCTTGTGTCTCATAAACATGTATTCTACTATCTTTCATGCTGTATGTATCCTAAACTCATGTCCGCATGCTATTTATGTTTATGCGACCCAACTTGGGGGTTTTGACGCATGGTTTTGGATTTTTTCATGCTTCCACAACACCATGTTAGAGAGTAATATATGCTATGCTAGTTAGTGTTCATTGTGTTAGTTTATATATAAAATTAAGGAGCTTGTATTTAGAAATATTTGTATGAGAAGTTGTGGCTAGTGTAACCCTAAAAATAGTTGTTATACATGTGAAGTTGTTATAGTTAAATGGAAACCTTAACATGTTGAGGATAGGATTATATCCATAATGTTGCATGTGTAGAGGATGGTATTAGTGAGTTTCATTTATCATGAACTTGATGATGACACTAAAATATACTTTGAGTGACTACTTGAGTTAGGTTAGCACTTGCTTCATATACTTTGAGGATGTGTATGTCATACTTATACAAGAAGACCCTAGTAAGAAGAACACCTGGTACCTATGTATTTGAGAAGCAACTTTGCAACCACATGAACCGTAGTTATGATCATGTAAATATATTTGTGAGATGTTTTACTTTTAGAAGAATTTGAGGATGTTATGTGACTAGTAGGCTTGGTGTTTACACACTTTTCTAAGTACTTGTTTAGTCAACCCCCTAGATAAGCTACTTAGTTAGAACCCTTGTTTGATTTAGAATCTAAATGGCTCATGACCATGCGTTGTTGTACTCTTGTGCATACTTAGCATAGCATAACATAGTGATTGATATGTTTTTATTATATATTCATAGGCACCCATGATGTTCGATCTTGGTTGCGGGTTTCAGACCTTTATTTGCTCATATCGGAGTTCCAGGCAAGTATACCTTGCCTTGTTGTACTTTTTAAATTCAGTTATTATTGTTCACTTATTTTTGCTTTGAATAATATATAATTGTGCGCATCTGAGAATGTCTCGGGTGCAGTCGACGAAGGCGTCGATGTCTAGTTCTGTGTATCGACCTAGTCATTAGCAGTCTCACCCAAAGTTGTGGAGGTATTTTAATATCTTTCAAGACCTTGACACATTTCTCATGAGATAATGTGAAAATCATGATTGGTATACGAGTTAGCGTACCATACTAGATATTGTTGCATGTGACACGCGTGACGGTATAGTGCGTAGTCATGATAGTTCTAGTTTACTTGTGACCTAGCATGATAGTTACGGAATGTTCACGTCGTGTACTCGACTTGTACATTGACATCGGGCGGGGAGAACAACTACTAGGCGTATGGGACACACACATCGGTAACCGTAGTATCTAGAGGAACTACAGAAATTGATAACCCTTATATTTCAGACGCCGCATACTATGAACGTTATGGCTTTTATACTTACAGATTCTCTCTGGCATTCGATGAACGTTACGACTGTTATTTATATGCCTACACCTACCCATACGCACCAAAGTTATTCTCAGATTGCATTTACTTAGATGGATAGTTTGTCCTTATTCACTTTACTCAGTATTTATATTTTTGTATCTTGTTACGTCCCTCCGAGGACCTGGTTTTCTTCCAGGTTATTTGAGCAGATTGCATGATGCTCAATCCAATGGAGTGTTGGACGTCTTTTCAGGTATCATTGTACCTTTCATCTATAACAATTATGTACTATTCCCTATTATAATTCTTCTTTTATAGCCTAGTGTTTATAGGCATATATTATTCTCTTGGCCTATTCGAACGAATGCATTATTGGACTGCAGACTACTGATGCATATCGTTCCTTCTTGAGATTCATTTATCATGGATCGAGATTTAGTTAGTTGTGGGATATTAGATATATATATTTAGCTTGATCACTTGACCGTGGACAACGTAAGTATACTTCAACGGGTCCATTAAAATGGAAAACCCTACAGAGTCGTACTAGCTGGCCATTATCACATGTCTGGTCAGACATATTTTGGGACGGGGGCATGACATGCCATTTGTGCATATGCATATAGCAGCACAGTCGCAACAGCTCCTGCACACATAGACCCATTAATGTAGTGGCTCATGCATGTAATATTTCAGCAGCGCATGCGCACATATGCGTAGATGCGCATAGCCGCACATAGCCTTGTGTATAGCATGCACATAGTCGCGCATAACCTCGCAAAGACTGTGCATAGCCCACTCAGTGCCCGCATCTGCACCAGCGCTAGCAACTTGCACAAAAACTTGTGCATAAAATGATCGTACAAGCACAACAAATGCTCACAAGCGCCATACGACGATGTTGACGTGCTAAGTGTAAAGTTCGCCATCAAAGAACTACTTTGCGCCCTTGAGCCCAAGTCCGAGTCACTAAGCCTCTTTTGGGCTTAGCTCCTATAAAATTTTCCCAAGAGTGACAAAAAAACATAAATGCTTTCTTTGAGAAGTTTAGCCTTCATCATACTAAGAAAATATTCCACATTGTTTACGATGAACAAAAGTTATATGAAATTTGTATTACAAACTATTAAAAGAAAGAAAAGTACAAAAGATCATAAACAAGAACTTAAGTATAATCTGGGGAAGTATAGCTATAGAGATCTAATCTGCGGACGATCACTTTACTTCTTGGACCACACGACGATGAAAAAATGCAAGGATGCTATGAACAACTTGAAGAGTTGGGCAATGAGATGCTTTGGCAACAACGGCACGACAAGCTTCTATTTCTCTCCTTTTGTTCTTAAACTTCAAAGACTTGAAATTCTAGGCCTTGTAACGTACACAATGATCCTATATTTATAGGATTTTAGAGCAGTTATGATAGTGTGCTCGCACTTTAAATAGTCCGCACTGTGCGCACTTTTGATGGGATGACATCCCACGATCTAATGAGTGGATGTACAACATGCTGCCTGCTTGACACATGACTTCCTATACGAGAAAAACATAGGTCATGGGACAATTATGTAGGACCATGTATGGCAACCTAGAGGGGGGGGGGGAGAATAGAGTTTATATATGCAGCGAAATAAAATCAACTGTTAAAATAAAATTCTATGGCATGCAATGGTGATCAACTACTAACAGTTAGAATATATGTTTCTCTCCTTTTGTTCTTGAACTTCAAAGATTTGAAATTCTAGCCCTTGTAACGTACACAATGATCCTATATTTATAGGATTTTAGATCAGTTATGATAGTGTTCGCGCACTTTAAATAGTCCGTACTGTGCGCACTTTTGATGGGATGACATCCCATGATCTAATGAGTGGGTGCACAACTTGCTGCCTGCTTGACACATGGCTTCCTATACGAGGAAAACATAGGTCATGGGATAATTATGTAGGACCGTGTATGGCAACCTAGAGGGGGGGAGAATAGAGTTTATATATGCAGCAAAATAAAATCAACTGTTAAAATAAAATTCTATGACATGCAATGGTGATCAACTACTAGCAGTTAGAATATATGTCATGAATAAGTAATACTACTAGCAGTGTCATGAATATATGCAATATAGTGAGAGAAAGAAAACGCAAACACCAAGATGTATACTGATTTTCCTCTGAGAGGACTAGTCCAGTTCCGAGAACTCAAGCTCAGAGTTTTATCCACTATAATCACCAATAGTGAATCACAAGCTTTGATCCGAAGGCTTGCCACTTCTTTACAACCACGAGATTTGATCCAAAATCTCGTAACTTCACATCTTGATTGAGAGAGTAACTGATGGAACCAAGTTCTTTACAACTCTAAAGACTTCTAGACAGAGATCGCACTTGGCACTAGGAAGGCTAGGGAGTTGCTCTTTGCGATGGAAAAGTTAAGGCTTAGATGTTTGCTCACAATAGGATAGAATATTAAGAATGGTTGAGTGAGTAAGAATGAAGAATTCTAATCCTATTTATAGGGTGTAGGCAAACAAAATTCGGCCAGAATTCGGATGAGGTTTAATTTAAATTTTCAACCGTTGGGCCAAGAAATCAGGAGCTTATTGAACTGGTTGATTTCATACCAAAAGGGTAACCAAGTTCGGTTCGAGTTCGGCCCGAGTTCGGTCTCTTAGTATGGTAGACTTTGTAAATGAATGTGGCCTGATTTGGTGGATAGTTTCTTTGGTTTATTTGAGTGGACTAAGTATCTGGATATATGTATTAGGATTTGCCAGTATGACTCAGCTTACATCAGTCCTAGACTCAAATAAATAAAAGATTATATTTGAATATAAAACTAATAGCTGTTGCAGAGTCTGACTTTAGTATTAATGGAGTTGATATGATTTGCATCGAGTATCTGCTTCATCTGTATTTTAGATATAATGTTTGACGATTATCAGAATCAGGTTGACTGTGACCACTTTGTGTCAACAATCTTCCCCATTATGATAATTGACAAACTATGCCAAAATACACATATGGTGAGTCTGATGTAGCCTTTGATGCAAATAGTTGAAACGTAGACTAAGTTTCTTTGAACGTAGATCTTTTCGTTAAAAACTAGCATTTTAGAAAAAGCTCTCCCGTAAGTAGATCTTTCCTTTGAACGGGAGCATTTGAATGGCCTGTAACTTGACATTTCTTTATAGCAAAATTAGGTGCAAGTATATCAACAAAATATATCACAGTTATATGTTATCAACCATACATCAACTATAATCGAAACATTAAATATTTTGTCATTTCTCCCCCTTTGTCAATATATCATAGTGGAAAATAAAAAAACTCCCCCGTAACCAGTGATTATGACAAATTAAAAAAGACAAACTAACTAGAACATGCATTGTTTTAATCAGAATAAGTAACAAGACTGGCAAATATTTAGATGCAAATAACCAAGATAGCATAAAATTTTTACGAATATTTTAAGCAAATATTTCTAGTACACTGAAATAGAAAAACTAATACATCCACATAGCCACAAGAAACTATCACAAATCATTATTAGCAGCATCAGCAGGTGGGTGATCATCAAAGTATGCTCCGGTAGGGTCAAAGTACTGCTGAACAAATGGATCATCGATCCTGTAGCCTGAGCGGGAAGGATCACGAGCTAATGGGTGAGGTGCAGTAGGATGATGGGCTAGGTGATAATGAAGATCTGCTAGGGAGTTGGCTAATGTGTGGGCCTGAATAGTGGTACGATAAGACTTGTCGCAAAGTCGAGTGATAATCATAGTATTCTGCTCCTGGTGTTGAGCAGCTATCATCTCGTTTTGTAACCTGAATTGCTCACGAAACATCTCTTGGATCGAGTCCAAGGTAGCTGGCTGTGCAGAGGATGATGTAGTAGGAGTATGAGTAGGAGGAGGAGGAGTTGGGGCTGGATCAGTTGGTGCATCAGAATCAGATCTGGATGAGTCATCCTTATCAGGAATGAGAGAAATAGGCTGAATCCTACGGGCTTTGGTCAAATAAGCTGGCTCAAATAGATAAGTGGGTTCTTTTATAGGAATGCGGAAGTGCTCAAAGATGAGTGGTAGATACATGGCATAAGAAAGTTGATGTTTGTGTTTACAACAGTCATTCATTTACTGAATCATGGTCTTAGGAAGGCTAAAGGGAGTGGATGTGTAGAAGTGATATAAAGCAGACATCTCCCTATAGGTCACATCATCTTTGGAGGCTTGCTTTGGAATGATAGCAGAGTATATAATAGGGTGAAGTTCATAAAATTATTAGTTGAAATAACGAGCACGAAACTTTCCGCCAGGACAAGAATGAGGGGCGCAAAGTATGTCCCTGAAAGAATCAAGAGTGATGTCGTCTCTGAGATTGAGTTTGTCGATCTCAACTAGGGCATCTCCCTCATTAGGGATTTCAAGAATTTCATCCAAAGTTGTATCGTCAAATTCAATGTCGATCCCACCCACTCTCGAAGAGATAGACCATTGATCATGAGATAGATTGCAATAAAATATGCGAATGACATTCAAATATATAGGTTTTCTAGTTTTGACTAGACGATGAAGATGGAATTCTACAAGTTTAGGTTTTTGGGCATAAAAATTAGTAAAATTAATAGAATTGCCCTTACAAATATTCCTTTGAACAAAATCATTGAACCATAGATTTGAGGCATCAATAGAAGTGAAAATGAAGTCATCATATTCTCCTGGGTTCGGAATATTAGGAGAAAATAAGGAATAGAGAACATCATCATTAGAGGGTTGAGAAGAGGAAGCTTCATTTGCGTTTCTCTTATTTTTTCCAAATTTCGGAGCCATGAATTAGGGTTTGAGAATGGAAAGATTGTACCTTGAAAAGATTGAAGGGGATGAAGGAGAATCTCACCAAGAGCCTTAGATCTCAAGTTGAGAGAGAAAAAGCCTTTGTTTCCGGAGATCACAAAACTAGGGTTTTGGAGGAAAGGGTTTTATTCTCGGTTTAGAGAAGAAGGGTTTGGGAGTATGAAGTAATGAGATCAAATCCGAGGCTGCTGCTGTTATATAAAAATACTAGAGCCAAATTCGGACCGTGTTCTGACCGAACTCTGTCCGAATTCTGATAGCTCAGGATATTGAAAATTTATGTTTTGTAGAATGCAATAACAGTTATATAAAAAATATACAGGTGATCTCATAATAATACAAGTATAAAATATATGAGGTCTATAACTATGACAGGCTATTATCAGTCATTATTTTTAGACAAGTCATTTAAAGGAATTTATATAGAAGTCAATTACTGAATGAATGATAATTGTATTTAGAAAATGTTTGTAAATAACTCTTTGTATATCATTACTCAGTGAGATATTTTTGTTATTATTAATTAGCTATAGAGGCTGGTTCCTAGCTAGTGGTAGTCCGAAGACACTTAAGTACCGTGTCGCTTAAGGCTGTTTATACCTTGTTGACAGAAGGACCCTTTAGGCTTTTTAACAATAATTTCTATACCTTTAGAGCATAATATTGAAGAATTATTTAACAATAGTTTTTTCGTACACAGTTTAAGAATAATTGTACTACTATAGATAAGAAAATTTGTGTTATCGTAATGACTTAATAGTCATGTTTCGTGTTGGTGCAATTGCCATGAGAATAGCCATTTAGCTTTTTGCAATCACCAACTTTTTTCTTTACCATTACGTCTTGCTGCAAATCATTCCACCTATATGATTAGAACAAGACTTTGGTATCCAAGATTTGTATCCATATTTGTTAGCTTTAGGAATCCACTTATACATATGCATATCAATCAATTTTATAGCCTTACATTGATGCATAATATGTCCTTTTAAACCACAATAATGACATATAGCATAGGCATTTGTGTTGGGTATAGAAGGATGAGTATGTTAAGTAGTATGACATGTCTTGCGTGGATATTTGTAATAGAATGCATGATTGTGTGAAGTATGTTGTGTTCTACATGCATGATAATGTGAAGCATTTGGTTTGCTTGCTGGTGTCTTGTTGTGAGTGCTCTTTTGTTTAGCCATGTGTCTCATGTTAGACTGAATAATATGTTGTACGACCTGCTTTTCCAATCTAATCTCTAACTTTTTAGAGGTGGTATATAAATCATCATATTTGATAGTAAGAGCATCTATCTTAAGTGAGGCATTAGAGTACTTCTCCTTTTCCTATTTTAAGTCCTCCTTAAGTTTAGTATTTTCTTGATTGCTTTCATCAAAGCAGTCAAGAGCTTCTTATAAGCTGAGCTTAAGTTTGGAGATTTTAATTGATTCATCAAAAGAGGAGTTTTCTATAACTTCCTTAAGTAAGCAAATAAGCTGATCATTTTTAAGATGATAAGATTTGATATCTTTTCAAGCTTGCTTATAGTTATTTTTAAGCTTATTATAGTCTTCAAATAAATCATTAAAAGCATCAAACAATTCATCATACGAAATATCTTTTGCTAGAGAGTCATTATTTACCTCGCTTACCATTAAGTACAAGTCTGTCGTATGTTGAAGGTTTTTGTCATTCTCGTACTGGATGTTTGCATTGATTGCTAGACTTTCACTTGGGCATAAGTTTGCGACATCTTTTTTCTTGCAGTCTGCATTTTTCTTGTACTTGTAGCTTCTTCATTTTGATACAAGCATGCAACATCATGAGGTTCTTCTTCAACTTCTTCGTTGTCTCCATAGGTTGCTTCCAGCATTTTTTATATCTCATATGATATTTTGTACTTAGAGATAAGTTTGAATTCGTCTTCTCCTAGAGAACAGTAGAGCATGTACATTGCCTTTGCATTATCGCTTGCTGCTTTCTTTTCATCTTCGGTATATTCATTATCTGCTTTGTCAACTCTTTTGTGACCATTAGTAACATAAGTCCATAAGTTAAAGCCAAGAGATTTTAGAAAAGCACTCTTATGTATTTTCCAAATAAATAGTTAGTGCTGTTAAAAATATGTGGCTTATCAAGGAGTTGGCTTTCACCATTGATAGAAAATAGTGATCTTGTTGTTGCCATGTATTATACTCTTTAGATGTTAATCCGGTAATCAAGAGAACTTGCTCTGATACCAATTGTAGGAACATGTATGGCAACTCTAGAGGGGGGGTGAATAGAGTTTATATATGCAGCGGAATAAAATCACCTGTTAAAATAAAATTCTATGGCATGCAATGGTGATCAACTACCAGCAGTTAAAATATATCTCATGTGTAAGTGATACTACTAGCAGTGTTATGAATATATGCAATAAAGTGAGAGAAAGCAAACGCAAATACCAAGATGTATACTGGTTTTCCTCTGAGAGGACTAGTCCAGTCCCGAGAACTCAAGCTCGGAGTTTTATCCACTATAATCACCAAAAGTGAATCACAAGCTTTGATCCGAAGGCTTGCCACTTTTTTACAACCATGAGATTTGATCCGAAGTCTCGCACCTTCACTGCTTGATAGAGAGTAACTGATGGAACCAAGCTCTTTACAACTCTAAAGACTTCTAGACCGAGATCGCACTTGGCACTAGGAAGGCTAGGGAGTTGCTCTTTGAGATAGAAAAGTTAAGGATTAGATGTTTGCTCATAATAGGATAGAAGATTAAGAATTGTTGAGTGAGTAAGAACGAAGAATTCCAATCCTCTTTATACTGTGTAGGCAAACAGAATTCTGATGGG
This sequence comes from Iris macrosiphon, assembly GCA_036927795.1. Classification (NCBI taxonomy): domain Eukaryota; kingdom Viridiplantae; phylum Streptophyta; class Magnoliopsida; order Asparagales; family Iridaceae; genus Iris; species Iris macrosiphon. Next base: position 83,921,162 of record JAYESA010000015.1, on the reverse strand, counting down.
GTTTAATTCAAATTTCCAGCCGTTGGGCCAAAAAATCAGGAGCTTATTGAACTGGTTGATTTTATACCAAAAGGGTAACCTGGTTCAGTCCGAGTTCGGCCCGAGTTCGATCTCTTAGTATGGTAGACTTTGTAAATAAATGTGCCCTGATTTGGTGGATAGGTTCTTTGGTTTATTTGAGTGGACTAGGTATCTGGGTATAGGTATTAGGATTAACCAGTGCGACTCAGCTTAACATCAGTCCTAGACTCAAATAAATAAAAGATTATATTTGAATATGAAACCAATAGTTGTTGCAGAGTCTGACTTTAGTACTGACAGCGTTGATATGCTTTTCATCGAGTATCTGCTTCATCTGTATTTTAGATCTGATGTTTGACGATTATCAGAATCAGGTTGACTGTGACCACTTTGTGTCAACAAATTATTTTTGTGCGTTTCACGAGGAACATGGCATGTAGGACACGTAATCGTAACTTCTCTTTGTCATTTAGGATCATAGACGCACTTTAGAAGTGGTCTGGATACTGGCGCACTTTTGATAAAATTGTTCATATGGACGCACTTTTGAAGAAGTAGCCGTGGTGGCGTACTTTTGAATTGATTGGCCTTGGTGGCGCACTTTTGAGAAAGTAGCCATGATGATGCACTTTTAAGTAGCCATGATGATGCACTTTTGAGAAAGTAGCCGTGATGACACACTTTTGAGAAAATTGGCCGTGATGGCGCACTTTTGAGGAATTAGCTGTGATGACTTACTTTGAAAAAGTTAGCCTTACGGTGCACATTGAAGAAGTTGGCCTTATGACGCACTTTGAAGAAGCTGATTCGTACTGGCCGCTAAACGACAACCTGGGTCTGCGTGTAGTAGCTCAACTGTAATGATGACTTCTGACATCCTCGACTGCTTTTCAGCTGTCAGATTTATCGCATTTAATGCTCGGAAGAAAAAATGACAGGCCAATTGTGCGCCTGTATTGGGCTGGATAAGAACTGCCTTAGTGTGTGCCACTGTTTTGTCTATCTTCTGAAGCAAGTAGAAAGTATGCCGCTCTTCTTATGTTTAGTTTATTTGTAGAAAACTGCACCATCTTCAAGAGGCACACTTTTATGCTTTTACAAGACCCCTTTCAAAGTTTTTTGAATTTATCCAAAATAATTCAAAATACTTTAAATTTGAAGCATAAAAAGTTGTTGAGATTTTTTGCGCACATTTTGGACAGAATCCCAATAATAATGTTGACGTGACTGCGGGACATGCATGTATCTTGTCAATTTATTCAGTTTTGACTTGTTCCTTGGTTTGACGTGGTCTTTAAGGAGACACAAGCAACTTTTAAGGAGATGCAGACTACTTTTTAGGAATAATTTTTGAGAGCTATGCTACAACATTTGCATGTCTTCTCCTATAAATAGGAGGAAAATTTCACCAACACTCCCAGACTTATCTCCTTCTTGCTGTGAGACTTGAGTATGGTTATTGTTAAGTATGAGTCTAAGAAGATGACTGAAATAGCGTGGAGCCATTGGCTCTGCTGGCCGTCGAGAAGATGCAAGAGGATATGCTTTCCAACGATGGGTGAGAAGCTCGTTTGGAGATCGTTGTCGTTGAGCTCTTCGTGTGATGGAGCATGGAAGGATATCATAAGCTTCATTGTTCATGCTGAACTGACATATTATCCTGAAGACTGTTTGATGTCTTCAAACCCAGCTTGCTGTTATCACTCTCTTAACATGGCCGCTTTGCTGATTACAGGTTTGGGATTGGAATCCCAACCGAGACTTCAATCGGCGACGTAGCATCCAAACAGAAATGGTTATGTGCTAATTTAAACAGGTCCAGTCTTGTGTAGCATCTTCGCTTGTCCACAATATAGATTTTTTTATGTATTATGGTTTGCACTGATGAGCTCATTTCTTCTGTGCCTTAATTCATCTGCATCGGGAGCAGACGTGGCACAGAGATGGGGATGGCTCTGTGATAGATCCCCATCATATGAAAATCCAGATATAATAGATTTTCATATGTGTAATCATGATAATAAAAATCCAGATGTGATAGATCTCCATTATATGTAATCATGATTAAGCATCAATAAATTTTGTAGCTTAATTTTGTTGGACTGTATTCATATTGTTGGCGAGTCACTTTGACTGTCTTTGCTTTCATGAGGACGTGCATCAGAAGAGATTAACTAATGTGCATACTATGCTGCCTTTCCCTGTCATCCAAATGATATGCGCACAAGTATGCATTAGGGAAAACTGGATTTTGTTCGCACTGTGCAGTTTGTCATCTGAATAATGTGCGCACTTATATAACCATTTCTACCAATTGTCTGGCGTGCACACTATGCAATGTTTTCTTTCAATCCGACCAATATGTGCATCTCGAAACTCTTAGACCAACACTTAGAATCCTAATAAATATATTTTGTATTCTGTTATTTGCTCGGGAAATAAATCGTTGCACCCTTTTATTTATGACTCGTACATGGGGAAATTCTGCTTATCCCAATTACTCCATCTCCATAATTCCCCGCTGTCATGAAGATTGCGATGCCTAAGGCAGGAGAGAATAGATCGTTCCGAACAGTCGTCTTCCTTGACGGATAGTGGGGTTCCAAATCGTTACCCTCTTTCACTAATGAATCATATGGAGAAATTTGAACCAATACTCTACTTATTATAAATAAGAGAGTCGACTACTCAATTCAATATTCTACGTTCAAATTTGTTGATGGCTTCCCAAGATCAATCTAAAAAGGAGAAAAGAGAGAATGATGAGTTGATTATTCTCTCACCCATTACAGCTGACTCTAGTTGCATCTCTACTATTTCGGTGCCACCCCCTACTGAGGAAGAGAAAGAAGCCTCATCTAGGCTGTATAAGGCAAACTTTCTTCGAGACCTTGTTAGCCCTTCATTGGACGGATCTACTCCGTCTCAGACCGAGATCCGTGATCTACCTGTTGACTCAGGAAAACAAGAAGAACAAGGAAGAGTCGAGGTCTCCCGTCGCTTGATTGCATCCTCAGACGTCTGCATTTTGCATGCCCTTGTAATATTTTAAATAATTTAGAAGACTCTGATTCTTCGTCTTCTTAAGTATTTGTGTTGTCATTTGTTTTCTTCATTTTCTTATCAATGAAAAAGTTTAGTTTCTACAAATTTAAAAGACTTTTGTGGACTTTATTATCCATTGCGTACCTAATATTAAATACAGATAATAAGTTAGAGTGAAAATAATATCAGAGGTAATGTGGAAATGATATATTTTTGAACGGGATCCCACTGAATATATCTTCTCAGAGGTAACATGAACATGGAAAAATATAATTTTGTGGGAGATTTGGTGGATTTGTCACCCGTGTCATACTCATGCTGAGTATAAATGACAAATTTTGTATGTTGCAATACTATCGGAGGTGATATGGACGTGATAGCTCGCTAGTTTACTCTGTTGGGGAAAAGAAGAAAGAGTAGTTCAAGGGCGAACTATTATCTTTTCTTGTAGGGATAATAAATGTAATATGATTCAGAGATAATATGGACATGAATCACATTACACTTATTGATTGATAAAGAAATATGTGAGATTATTCCCAACCCAACTGGGGACCATGAATAGGATATCATTAAAATAACTGGGTTTTAAGAATGGAATATATTTGTTGGAGAGAATCGTTTAGATGATCTCAACGAGAGTGTTTCATTGGATCTGAGTACTGTCCTACTGGAAAACTTTGAGGACCTATTACCCATGTCTTATTCAAGAATGAATATAGGTAATAGTTCGAGATACCGTATATGCTACAAGTTGTTGGGGATTAAAAAAATATATTTGCTGTATATATTATTTTAATCTGCTAAAAATGGAGAAGAATATGTTGTGTTTAGACATAATACTTCTTGAGGAATTTGTCGTTGATAGGCATCATTATCAAATTTCTATTAGGCTTAGCGAGCCTATAGGCTCCATTGGAGAATACTGTCTCCACCACATAAGGACCTTTCCATTTAGCTTGGAATTTACCTTTGCTCTTATAGGTTGTGATCATAGGTCTTCTTACTGTAAGGACCAATTCATAGACCTGAAATATTCTTTTCTTGAATTTTTGATTAAAAGATCTGGACATGCGTGCTTGGTATAGCCCAATACACTGTTGTGCGTGAAGGTATTTTTTATCCAATGCTTCTAATTCTTGTAGGCGTAATGCTCATTATTCTCTATTGTTAGCTCATTAGCAATAGCTACTCTGAGAGAATGTATCTGAATTTTGAGCGGAAGAACTACTTCACATCCGTAGATCAGGGAAAATGGTGTACAACCAGTTGGAGTTTGAACTGTTGTATGATAAGCCCATAAACACTCCCCGAGCTTCTCATTCCAATCGTGTTTGTCGGATGAGACAAATTTTTTAAGGAGTTTGATTATGGTCTTGTTGAAGTCTTCTGCTAAGCCGTTGGCCGCTGGATTGTAGGCCGTAGATGCTATATTCTGGATTCGATTCTTGTCACAGAACCGATAAAGCGCTTGAATGGCAAATTGTGGCCCATTGTCATGTATTATCCTCCGAAGAATACCAAAATAATAGATAATATGGTGTTTGACGAAGCTAATTATGTTAGACGTTTTTACTTCTATGAACGGGACTGCTTCTGTCCATTTGGAGAAGTAATCGGTTATTACAAGTATGAACCGATGTCCTCTAGAAGAAGATGGACTGATCAGACCAATAATATCCATTCCCCAGGATTCAAAAGGCCAGGAGGCAGCTGTAGGGTGTAAGAACTCTGTCAGTTGGTAGATAAAATCTGCATAGATTTGACATGATCTGCATTTACGAGCGTAATCTATGGCATCTGCCACCATAATGGGCCAATAATAACTCATTCTCCTGAGGTTGTCTTATAATTTAGGACTTGGCTGATGTGCCCCATAGATGCCATCATGAGCTTCCCAAAGTGATTGTCTTGCTTCAGGTTTGAAAAGACAACGTAGCAGCAATCCCACATAAGAACGACGATATAATATTTTGGATGAGGCATCATAGTAGAATCGGAGTGAGCGTCTTTTAATAGAAGTAACTTCTTTCGGATCTTCTGGAAGAATTTCATAAGCCGCGTAGTCTATAAAAGGGTCTCACCAATCTTATCCATGGAAGTTGAATTTATGACGTAACTCTATTCAATGGGTAGATTATTTTTGGTACAGAACACTCTCGACCTCTTAGAATAATTGAGTGTCGTCTCTTTATGGGAACAACTAATGATGCTGCTAGGCCGGCCAAAGCATTTGCTTCTATATTCTGTAACTGAGGAACATGCTCGATGAAAAATCCTTTGAAAGTAAAAGCCAGTTCGATTGCCTCCTGATGATAATGGATGAGGTCTTCATGCCGAACCTCATACGCTCTCTTGATCTGATTGACTATCAGCTTAGAATATCCTTAGGCTTCAAGATATACTATGTCCAATTTTGGCTAATTGGAGATCGATGAGTAGAGAATTGTATTCTGCCATATTATTGGAACATGGTTCACTGAGAGAAGATGCTCGATGAATAAGTAGTTTGTTAGGAGATACTAGGACTATGCCCACTCTAGCTACTATGTTGCCTTTGTGTCCTATTCTTGATGCGCCATCAAAGGATAGTTGCCAGGTGTCATCTTCCATTGCCATATTAGACTCTAAGACTTTATCTGGGATGTTATTGTACAATTTGGAAGTTTTCGGTACATGATGAGCTGCTAGAAAATTAGCTAGCGCTTGACCCTTCACTTCTTTTTGTGGGACATACACCATATCATAAGGTGATAGCATCATTGCCCATGTAGCTAACCGAGAATTGAGTGTTCTTGGCTTGGTCATCAATACCTGGAGGGGATTCACTCTGGATATGACATGAATGGTTTGACCCGATATACAGTGTCACATTTTTTGAATAACAAACATCAAGGCGAGGCATTCTTTTTCCTCAGGATTGTATCGATGTTCAGCACCGACCATCATACAACTAAGAAAATAGATCACCTGTTCATGGTCTTCGTTACTCTTCTCTACAAGAAGAGATCCTACGGAGTGATCCATTGCTCGAATATATAACAAAAAGGGCATTCCTACGATCGGAGACACCAGAACTGGTGAATTTCTGAGATATCGTTTGATGTCATCGAATGCTTGTTGATATGCTTCATTCCAAACAAAGGACACACCTTTCTTCATTAACTGAGTGAAGGGTCGACATCGTCCCGAAAGATTGGAGATGAACCTCCTAATGTATGCTAGATGGCCCTGCAGACCACGAAGTTCTTTGAGATTCAGTGGATACCGTATTTTGAGGATATATTTGATTTTATCGAGGTCAACATGAATACCCTTGGAGGTTAAAACAACAGAGAAATTTTCCACTGGAGACACCTAGAAAGGATTTAGTTGGATTCATCTTCAATTGGTGGTGGCACATTAATTCGACACAATCTTCAAATTTTGAAGGTACGAATCTTAACAGCAATATCATCAACGTAGCATTCTATTGTCTTCCGTAAATGCTTCTGGAAAATTGTACTCATGGCTCGTTGATACGTTGCCCCTGCATTCTTCAAGCCGAAGGGCATGACTTTATAGCAGTATACTCCTAGTGGTGTACGAAAAGAGGTATTTTTCGTCATCATGAGACATCTTAATTTGGTTGTATCCTTAGAATTCATCCATGAAGGACATACGTTCAAAGCCACAGGTATTGTCGATCATGACATTTGTGACGGGGAGATAAAATTTGTCTTTTGGAAAGGCCAAGTTCAGATCTCGATAATCTATATAGACCCGGACCTTACCAATCTTTTTTATAACTGGGACGACATTGGCTACCCAGTCGGGATATTGCTCTTCTCGAATGAAGCCACATTGCTATAAGTTTTTTGACTTCTGCTTCAATTGTATCCATCATATCCGGACGAAATTGTTGTTGCTGCTGTTTTACTGGCTTATCATTCGGAATAATATTGAGTTTGTGTGTGGCTATTTGAGGGTGCAGGCCAGGCATATCCTCGTAACTCCAGGCGAAGATATCAATATACTCCTTTATTAGCTGGACTAAATCTTGTTTATCTTCTTCAGAAAGTCTCTTACTAATATAGAGGATAAAGTAGTCCAAATTGACGTAGGGTGGTTCACATTGCTCGAACCGAATCTTCCATTAAGTATCTATCTGTTGTGCCTATGGATCATTCTTGAATGGTTCTAATAGTTCAACGTCTTTATCATCCGGGTCAGTTGACACCATATTTACAAAGAAAATCTGTTTGAATACGTCACCCATGCTTTTGTTAGAATCCCATAATAATGAGTCAGAGGAATGAGTGTGTCTCTTCTTCCGATTATGAACCTTCAGAACTTGTTGGTGGTATAACATATCCTAATCCATGACTAGTCCGCTGGTAGTATATTTTCGGCTTACCTTTTGGAGAGAAGTGATGTATATAAGTTTGTCTGCATTTTGCATAATTCAGTCCCAAACTAGACTTTAAGTTATAGCCCATCCCTTGCATAATGTTATTTGCTGGTTGGCTATAACGATACAGTTGTATCTTTCCAATATCTTTGTCAGAATTATTAGTCTGCGTGACTCTTTTATTTCTAGCTTTGCCAAAAATTATCTGACATTGCTTGTCTTATCTTACTGGGACTATAAAGTATGCATTCTCATATGGTTCATATAATAAACTATATTAAAATGGAGATGCCACTGGTATGGCCAGACGTTCGTGAAGATTAAGAGCCCCTAAGAATTTTTTAGTAAAGGGTTCAACATCAATGTAGTGCGAAGTAGTGTCTTCTTTATTCATGAAATACAAGATCGCTTCTTCTTTCATATAGTCAACAGAAACTTCAGCCTTGATAGGAGGATTGGCAAGATTGATGACTAGGAATTGATTTACTGATGTTGGTTGCTTGTTACAACGAAGGTCGATGACAAGTCACTCATTCTTTGACGTCGGTTGTTCATTGCATCAAAGGTTGATGGGGGTGACTTATGCAGGTTGATGATGAGAGGTTTCAAAGGAGTCGGATGAGTAGTACGTCCTTTGACTCGGATCATCAAAGGCTCTTCCTTTGAGGTGTTCTCAGCTTCATCACCAGTTTGATTAGCTTCTTCTTCTTTCGAGGTATTTTCGGTTTTATCTACAGCTTGATTAGCCTCTTCTTTCATGTTCTCTGGTGTATAGAGTGCAGAGTTAGTGTAAACCCCCTCAAAATTATATTTTGGGTAGGCTAGATATGGTAAAAATTTTGGTCTAGCTTTAGGTTGATTAAGGTTTAGAAATTAGGGTTGCATAGACTGGTTCTTTAATTTAAACCCTTGGTGCACCTTACCGTTGCTATAATAATTGGAACACAACAATAGCTTTTATTTTCCAACAAATTTTTGCACTCTTGACCTGACAAGCCAACTTAGGCACTAGATATTTCTGTCACTCACAAACACACTCCCTTGTGCTCTATTTTAATTGCACAACTTCCCAGTCACAAAAATTAATTCTTTAATCCTATGGCATGTACCTATGTCGTTGCCATCGATTTAGGACCACAAACTCAACCCGTTTTGCCTAACCAATTAAAGGGCCCAAGACTGACACCAAGCCTACACCGTCCATGACTTTTGTGTCACACCCAATTAAGACCCCATGTACTCCCATTTAATTTAAGAGCACATATGACACTTTATTTAATTAAATTGGGGACACCAACTTAACCTAACCCCAACTTAACCAAACATCCATTCATGAGGCTCATACAAAACACACAACACCCTCTCATCCTACAAAATACCAAACACAACTTCCCACATCAAATCCTCACACTTTTTCCTTCATGTGTAAACACCCAAATGTTAAGGGGCTTAAATGCAAAAAGGGTGCTAGGTGTCACCCTCCTATTGGTGCAAACCAATGAAGAAACCCCCCCAACCTCACATGACCGGTCACCTCATCTTCTCTCTCCCCCTTGCTATGTACAAATCCTTCATGAAGCATCCTAACCCTTGATTCAAATCTTGGCTGCGATGACAACTCTTGGCTGGTGGACTCAGGTGCTTCAGCACACGTATCTCACAATATGGCACTATTTGTACTTACACAATAGGCGACTGTGGAGTTTTGAAGATGGGCAATGAAGACGGTTGCCATAGGAGATGTGCATTTGAGGACAAAGACGGGTGCAGTTCTTGTTCTCAAAGATGTCTGTCATATCTCTAATATCCGTTTCAACCTGGTGTCGGTTGGAAGGTTGGATGACGAGGGTTTCTTTAGTCTCTTCGGGAACAGTCATTGGAAGCTTTCCAGAGCTTCGATGGTGAATGCCAGAGGAAGCAAGAGGTCCAGACTCTAATATATGGAAGGGAGCGCACATGGGACACATGAGATTAACGCAGCTACTGATGTGTCTACTAAGTTGTGGCACAGGCGGCTCAGCCATATCAGCGAGAAGGGGATGAGATACTTGGTGAACAAGAAGGTGATTCCAGGGGTAAATTCTACAAAGTTGGATAAATGCACGCACTGTTTGGTGGGAAAGAAAAATATGGTATCTTTCTAAAGTCACCCAAGTTCAAGGAAGCCGGCGTTGCTCGAGTTGATTCACTCGGATGTCTGCAGTCTTATGAAGGTAAAATTCATTGGTAGTGCTTCTTATTTTATAACATTTATTGATGACTATTCCAGGAAGGTTTGAGTCTATACCATAAAGACCAAGGATCGTGTGCTGCCCACTTTTAAGGAGTTTCAGGCCTCTGTTGAAAGGGAGACGGGCAAGAAGCTACTTTGTGTTCGGTCGGACAATGGCGGCAAGTATATCGGTCCCTTTGATGCTTATTGCAGAGAGCAAGGGATATGACACCAGAAGACTCCACCAAAGACACCGAAGCTAAATGGTGTAGCATAATGAATGAACAGAACGCTAATGGAGAGGGTGCGGTATTTGCTGTCAGAAGCAAACTTGCTAGACAGCTATTATTGTGAGGCACTTTACACAGCTGCTTATGTTATTAATTTATCTCCTAGTGCTCCTTTGCAGGATGATATTCCTGACAAAGTATGGTATGACAAAGAGCCATCATACAATCACCTATGAGTGTTTGGTTGTAAGGCCTTCGTATATGTACCGAAGGAAGACAGATCCAAACTTGAGACAAAGACGAGGCGGTGCGTCTTTGTCGGCTGTGGTCGAGATGAGTTTGGCTATAGACTCTACGATCAAGTGGGAAGAAAGCTCTATAGAAGAAGGGACATGGTATTCGTCGAGTATCAGACCATGACAAACACTTAGGATTCCGAGATACCTTCTGAGGCTTAGGAATTGCCTGAGTTAGAGTTATTTCACTTCGAGCAGTTTCTAGAGGACATCGCAAAGGATCCAGTTATGGGGGAGCCAGTACATGGAGTTTCTCCAAACCTTGATCATCAGCCTGCTGATGGTGGTCAGGGTGACCCTCAGGAGGATGAGCATGCCGAGGAGATAGTTCCCGGAGGGGAGGAGGCTTAGATATACAGCCAGCACCAGTGGTTCCATTGAGGAGCGATATAGAGCGTCGACCATCTACGAGATACTCACCGGGTGAGTATGTGCTACTGACTGACGGGGGGAAACCCGAAAGTTTCGGAGAGGCTATGGAAGACGAACATAGAAATGAGTTGATGGAGGCCATGCATGAGGAGATGAGTTCCTTGGAGGCCAACTCTACTTATGATCTGGTACGATTTCCAAAGGGCAAGAAGGATTTGAAGAATCGATGGGTGTTCAGAGTGAAGCAGACAGATGATGCTACTTGCCCTCGATACAAAGCGAGACTGGTAGTTAAAGGCTACGGTCAGCGAAAAGGCGTAGATTATGATGAGATCTTTTCGCCGATCGTCATGCAGTTATTTATTTGGGTGGTGCTAGCTTTGGCAGCCAGTTTCGACTTGGAGGTCGAGCAAATGGACGTGGAGACAATATTCCTCCACGGTGATCTTGAGAAGAAGTTATACATGGAGCAGCCAGAGGAATTCTATGAGAAAGACAATTCATATTTGGTCTACCGGTTGAGGAATAGCTTGGATGGTCTGAAACAGGCTCCGAGGCAGTGGTACAGAAAGTTTAAGTCGTTTATGGGGGAGCATGGCTATGCACGGATGACATCGGATCATTCTATTTTTGTGAGATACTTTGTCGAGGATGATTACATTATTTTATTGCTTTATGTTGATGACATGCTGGTGGTGGGTCGGAATGCCACCCGGATAACAGAGTTAAAGCACCAACTGGGCACGACCTTCTCTATGAAGGATTTGGGCGCATCAAAGACTATTCTTGGAATGGAGATCAGCCGAGAGAGAGAGAGAGAGTCTAAGCTGCTACACTTGTCCCAAAAGAAGTATATTCACCGGGTACTTCAGTGTTTCAGGATGGACGGGTCGAAGAAAGTGAGTAACCCCCTTGCGGATCATTTTAAGTTCACTGAGGAGCAGTGTCCATCTACCGAGGATGAGAAAAAAGATATGGATCGGGTTCCTTATGCTTCAACCGTGGGAAGTCTTATATATGGTATGGTATGTACGAGGCCAGATATTGCTCACGCGGTCAGCACAGTTAGAAGGTATACTTCCAATCCTGGAAGGGTACATTGGAGTAGGGTCAAGTGGATTCTACGATATCTTCAGGGCAATGCCGATTGGAGACTTTTATTTGGTGGTGAGGAGCCGAAGCTGGCTGGGTATACCGATATGGATGTAGACACGAGGCGATCGACTTCGGGCTATGTGATGATGTTTGCTGGTGGAGCAGTATCGCGGCAGTCGCATTTGCAGAAGTGTGTTGTCTTATCGACGACAGAGGCAGAGTACATTACGACAACGAAGGCTTGAAAGGAGTTGCTATGGATAAAGAAGTTGTTGCAGAAAATTAGGCTAAAGTAGGAGCAATATCCTTTGCTTTGCGATAGTCAGAGTGCTATTCACCTTGTGAAGAACCAGACATTTCATAGCTGGTCCAAGCATACTAAATCCCGGTATCATTGGATACGGGATGCTGTTGAGAAGAAGGAAGCATCGCTTTTGAATGTTCATACAGACGACAACAGAGCATATATGTTCACAAAGATTCATCCAAGGGGAAAGTTTGAGTACTGCAAGCAGATCGTCGGGATGACGATTCCCTCCACATAGTTGTGAAAGAAAAGATTTGTTGGAGTGGATGGGGTTCCCAACCTATATGGAGAATACCCCAGAGTGCGACGAGCACCATCTGTGGTCAGAGAATCTCGGGGAGGCGACGATATCCATTCGAGAGGTCGAAGAAACTCGGGAGGAAGGAGGAGCAGTTTGTTGTACAGAGGGAGACAGAGTTCGGGCCAAACTTGGTCCGAGTTCGATTTGGTGTTCGGGAACCTAAAAATCGAAGTCGGGCCAAACTTGGTGTGGTGTTCCAGAACCTCAAAATCGAAGTCGGTCCGAGTTCGGTCGGCGGACTGAACAAAATTTCAGAGGTATTTTATACACCGTTGGATCGTATACTAGGTCCAGGATTAGCTACGGGATTAGGGGGTGAATATTATATTTTTTCTAACCCTAGTTCTTAATTAATCAAGCTAACATATAACATATCATCTCAAGGAAGAGGAGAAAAGGAGGCAAGAGTGCCATTGCAACGTTGGAAGAAAAAACAAGGATTGAAGGTCGTTTCGGAGGAGGAGATCATTTTGGATAATTTCTTATTGTCTTCTATCTTCGTGGTGTGATCTATTTTCTATTCCTAAGTGTTATGGTGATCCGTGTTGGATTGGGAGGAGCTTGTAGAGGGTGTATTCTCTTTATTCCATTAATGGAGGTTCTTCAGGGTTGGACTCCGATCGTCCCGTGGTTTTTTTCTGCAAGGGTTTTCCACGTCAAAATTATCTATCTGCGTGGATTATTTTTCTGTGGTTTGGTGTTTGGTTTTGTGCGTCGTTTTGCTCGGTTCTCTCGCAGGTACTCTATGGTTTGGGGGAAGGTTTTCGCGCTTCTTTCCCAACAGAAAGTTTACAATAGTTGATAAACGTTGTTGAACATAACATTTTTACAATATTTAAAAACATTGTCAAAATTAATAACTTTGAAAACATTAAATAAATATTGTCAAAATTAATAAAAGTTTTATAATGTTAATTAAATTTTGTTGAATATAGTAATACACAACTTTTGTCAATAACTATTGTAGAAGCCTTAATGTTTGAATATAAAACATTGTTTGTACAAGTATTTTACAATATTTTTGCAATAAAGGTGTAGAAGACCCCCCCCTTTACAATATTTTCAGGATATGTTGTAGATGAAATATTGTAAAAAGGTTTTTTTTTCTTATAGTGTTATATGGTGTGTGGTGTCACACAAAAGATCATATTATCAATTTTTTGTGGAATATAAAAATAATTTACAACCTAGATGGATTTGGACAAACCATTGGTAAGATTGTAGTGTAATATGGTATTAGTCTATCTTGACTATAGGTTTATACTAGTATACTTTGTGTGTATTGTACATGATCATTTGAGATTGTTTTCTTTGTACTGACTAAATAAGAGAACTAACACCTATGTTATTATGGATGCTTGATCTCTTAATCTAGATATAATAATAGATGTATATGTAGTATGCATTACTTTGACTCATAAAAGAGTGAGATTTATTTTGGGTCAATAACCTCTATGAATTGGGTATTGACATTGGGTGTACATGTATGACGGACTTTGATTATAAAAGGAATCAATATCCCGATACATCGGGTTGATGATGTCCTCTTAAGGAGCTCATAAGGATTGTCATATAAATCCTTATGGTGGATTATATCTGACATGACAAATAAAGTTAAGTGGTACTACTTAAGGATAAAGGATGTCGATCAATATAGTTGTTAATAACTTAATTTGATCGACTGACATTCGATATCTTACCATGGGGAGACGATCAAGCATATAATAAGAAGGAGCCCATAAACATAATTTGGGATTAGGAAGGTAGTAAAACAATAGCTATTTAGTGGATCAAGCTATTGTTAACGGGCCTGGGTTATGTGTTCGGGATGAACATAGGATACCCAGATCCATTAGGAGACCTAACCCTAATTTCTCCTCACGGTCCATGTTGTAGCCTATATATATCCTCTATTCTCTGGCTGTCATATGCATCCAAGTGAGCAACTTTCTCTAAATTTATCTTTTATGTAAGGAGAGAATGAGAGGTTAGGCAAGGAGAAAAAAGATTGGAAGATCATCGCCCATACAACGTCCAATCTGAGGAAGGAATACGGCAGAAGATCTTGAGGTCATTGACTAGTCAAGGTTTTTGGAAATCTTCATCTACTTCTCATCACTTCAGGTATAATTCATGAATCCTAGTTTTCGCTATTTAAGGGTTAGATTACGTCTTAAATCTGTGAATCTTTTATCGATTGATATGCACACCAATCTCAGGTTCTGGGGATCTCTAGTTCCATTAACAAGCTGACCAGGATTTCGCTCTTTGCAAATGAGAGTCTGTACGTCCTTTGTGAGGGTAGAGAGATCGATGACAAGTGGCTCAATATTATTCGACCCTTGATAGGGATTTAAGTCAGCCAGGTTAATAACGAGGGGTTCATTTGTATACGAACCACTTGGGCCCTCCAAGGCATCCTGGCTAATGGTGAGAGAAGACTCCGACTTACTCAGGGTACGGAGATCAATGATCAAAGATGGCTTGTTTGAGACCCGACATCTGCAAGCCTTCAAGGTACTCAGATCAATGGCGAAGGGCTCCATTTCCTCGCGAGCACTGGTCTATTCGTTGCACAGTATGAGGACTTTGGAGTCGGTCAGCTATTAGATCTTATTTTCGAGCATTTAGCATTGTATTGTGGGATGACCCTCGTATCGGTGATACTCATAATACTTAGGATCATTAGTGTGTCCCTCCTTTTCGATTATCCGGATCTCAGGGAGTTGAATCTTATTCCTATTAGCATAACTTGGAAGATGGAAATACTTGGAAGATGGAAATAATATAGTCATCATTGAACGTATAGTTGTATAGTATCCTTTGGTATCGTGACTGTGGTTGCCTTGATGATTCTTATGTGAAAAGGTCTACCACCATAGCAGCCTTGCCTCTGTTTCAGTTCTGTTGGAACCGTCTGCTCCCGTCAGGGTTGACTCTCTTGAAGCCTAGCTGGTCAAAGTTTGCTGCATGTTCCTCAGCAGTTTTGGCCCTATCGATCAGGGCTACCCAGTTATTGAAAGGGGTAACTTTGAGGCAGAACTTGATTAGCGGTAGGAAGTTATTCCTGCATGTATCTATGAGCATGCCTGCTGGAATAACTTGAGGGCAGTTGAAAGTCAGTCTGTAAAAGCGTTCGATAAAATTCTTGGTTGACTCTCCTTCCTTCTGCCAAGCGTTGATTAGGGAAGTCATGTTGAAGGTGATCTCCTCCTCATAGAGCTAGAGAGAAAACCGTCTCTGGGTCATTCCATGACTTGATAGAGCTAATCGAAAGACTACAAAATGATTCAATCGTGGGTCGGTAGAGAGTTCCAATTAAGAGAATTATGCGAAGAGTGTCTATCACGACCCGCACCCGATGTAGGGGCACGAGTAGTGAACAACACCCAGCCTACGCCGCAGCATCGGCGGTAGAACGCTGTTTGGGTAAATTATCTATCTAATAATCAAGACATAATAATGCCACTAATATAATATGAATATACTCAATCACAGTTCTATGGTTGGAATAAAGCACGAATAAAATAAAATAATAGAAAAGTTACAATACAGCTCACAAGACCAATAATATCCAATGAGTCATATCAAGGAAATACTAATAACAATGTTGGAGACAAATCCAGTACAAAAGATCTAACTACTATGCTACAAGTCCTGGGTCATCTGTCTCAGCCGGGATAAGACCCTCCTGAACCAAGGTCTCTGGCTCTAAGCCAACAACATCCTGAGGCCCGTAGTGAGTGGAGTACCGCTCCTTAGTGTCACCTTGGAAAATATATCCAGTCAGGAAATGAGCAACGTACATCTCTAACAACAGTTCTAATAAATGATATAAACTATGTAACAGTAAATAGAGCGAATATACAAGATGCAATATAAATGTGTAAGCGATATGCAATAAAGGAATACTGGAAATAATTACAAGAATGAGCATCATCGGAATGAATAAGAAATACTAATACTAAGTGAGTGAGCACCAGCTTTAACATGTGATCGGCTTGGGAACTTGCACAAGGATAATGGCCTGGTTAATCATACGTGCGGTGTATAATCAACACTCACAAGGAACAAGACATGCACAAGGAGGGTATGATCACATATCTACACTACATACTCCACGCTCCCGACTGGTATAGTGGATCCAACTATGGTACGTTATGACACAGGATTCTCTGGGTAGGTAGCAAGTCTCCCCAAGAATCTGTCTGTACATGTACAAGAAGAACAAGAAACAAGGCTTGCATAAGATACACCATAAATACCAAGGAATAACATCTTATGACGAGATCCGGATATACCAATCCGTGTAACCATTGTGTCAAGAAGTCAAGGATATCTACAATCAATACAAGAGACATAGAAGATATCATAAATGAGAAACTATCAGAGAATGTACTCGCCTGAGATCCGGTGAACAGTATCAAAGATGTCCGGTACGGTGCCTCGAAGACCTAAATATGGGATATTACATCAATATAAGATTTTTGGAATGAAAATAAGTTAAACTAGTGAACTTCTAGGTCAAACTAGTCAAACTTGGTCGTACCAAGCTGTACTCGGGTTTCTAGGTCAAAACCAACTAAATACATCATATATTATTTTATATACTCATACTGTATCATCTACTAATACTTAGTTATAACTACTAAGTTACCTTAGTATCAATAGTATCTTAACCAAAGTTCACCACCTAGACAATACCTCAATTCCTAACTAGACCACTAGCTATAAAAAGTATAACTAGTTAAATACTTTAACTATACACTAATAGTTATCTTGTCTCATACATATAACCTTAGCTCAAACCCAAAACCTAGACCGTAATACTCTACTTATTAACACTTACCTATACTCCTGTACAATGATACTCTTCACTGGCCTTCACTCCATACATTCACAACAGTATGAGCACCCAACTCTCCTGAGTATAATCCCTCTGTATCCTTAGCCTCTTCCTCTTGATCTGCAGTGTACAAAGTGCACTGTTCTCATTTAAAAACTCTAAGTTGCAGTGTATCCCCCCTTATAACTCTACAAACACCTAGATCACCTGCAGAACCACTGCACTCGAGCTTTTCCTAGACTTCCTGAGATCACTGCCATTGCTGTTATCAATTTCTCCCCTCTGCCCAATCTTCAGCAGTGTTTACACTGCTGCTGCTGGTGCCTAACATTGTTGCTGCAAGGTTTCTAACTTTAATTTGTATACAGAAATTAGGCCTACTACTGGTATAAACTCGGGGCCAACTCTAGCTTACCCCAGTCCCTTACTAAACTAAACCTGAGCTCAAACCTTATACATACCTATCTCATTAGATGATATGCTATTCCATACTCTCTCATGCACTCCAACACCCATATTTCCTCCTCTCTTAACACACAAATCACTCCCAACTTGCATGTCATACTCCTCGAGCATTGCACCTCAAACCCTTACAAGCAACCAGATACTCAACAGTCCCTCAAAACCTCATCCTACTTACAGGTTAACAATTAGCTCCCTCTGCAGTTGCAGTGCCTGAGAGCACACCCCTACTTGATCCTGCAGTGAACAAGATACACCCTGCAACATTGTCTTACTGCAGTTTGAATAATACCTATACTGTCATCAGACACTAGGGATCTCCACTTCTAAAGTCTGATGCACAAGACAGTATATCAATGCTGATGACTGCTCCTGGACCAACAGTTTGTTGCTGCTGCTACTCTACACTACCTGCAGCCCGATACCCCCCTAGCACACACACAGGTATACTATCTAGTACACACACACCCTCATCCTATATATATATATATATATATATATATATATATATATATATATATATATATATATATAAACACAATATCACTACACATATATACACATAACCATACAATTATAACACTCTAATAGCTTTAACCAAGTTATATTGAAATGCAAGAAAACAAACACGTGGAGTGCATCGCACCTGTATCATACTCATTCTATGATACGCTTGCGATACGACTCCACCACACAACCAAACGTATCATGAAGGATACGAGCAAGTCTAAAATAATAATTATGAACAATACGAAGAGCTAACTACTCAACTACATGTCCGTGTCAAAAGGTGACATGCTCAAACTCACGTGTCGGAAGAAAACCCCAAATCAACCCGTATTGCCAAATTGTCGGGATACGGCCTATACGTATCCAATTATTGACACAACACTAGCCACACACAATCAAACACATGTCAATTTGGTCTAATTGACCTATTGACAAACACAAGTTGTGTCAATCTTGGAATTCTCCCAAAATTGACATAAAACACCACATAACTTTCTCTATAGGCCTCCTATGAACCTAATTCCAATTTCTATGGGTAGACTTAGAATATGGGGTGGTTCCTAATGATTTAAACATAAATTTAGAGTCTAATTAGAGGGAAAAACTGAATTATACCTATTGGGAGATGGATTCCCAATAAAATCTCTAAATTGAGTGAAAAGAGCTTCCAACTTGTAGATCCTTACTCCTCCTTGTAGATCCTTGCTTCCTCCTTGTTCTAATGGCCTCAAATGATAATTTAGGAAGGAATTGGAAAGAAATTTGGGTAAAATTTGATGTGGGAATGAAAAAATTTGGAAGAGAAAATTATAGATCTAGATTTGAAATAAAAAATAAAGAGAGAGAAATTTGCCCCCATTTTAAAATATGACCGACCCCTTCCCCCTTCCTCAAGCTACTATATAAAGTCTAAAATACCCCTTGGGGCCTCGCATGAAGACAATAATTAAGGAAGGAAGGTTCTAGTCTAATTGGTTTGACTTAATTAATCCTCCTCCTAATGATTTGGCTTATTATTTGACTCAATTCTAACTAGAAATAAATGTTGGTCCATGGATCTAATCTAAACTAGTTAGGTCCACTAACATGAGACCAAAATAATAAACTAACATCTAATAATAAATAAATCATATAATAAATAAATTTATAACATGCACAATATTTAATTAATTAATAAATGACCAAAATATCCTTTCCTAGAAAATATGGTAGTGACAGCGTCGTTCATCGAGTTGCCGAAAGTCTGCGACTTGAAATGATAGAGGCATTGACTTGGTGACGCC
The DNA here is from genome assembly GCA_036927795.1 of Iris macrosiphon. Classification (NCBI taxonomy): domain Eukaryota; kingdom Viridiplantae; phylum Streptophyta; class Magnoliopsida; order Asparagales; family Iridaceae; genus Iris; species Iris macrosiphon. Next base: position 83,901,792 of record JAYESA010000015.1, on the reverse strand, counting down.
AGACCTTCGTATGGCAAAAATATTGGTGGCTTGTAATTGACACGGCCAACGGCCTCATCCCACTAGGTCCGTACCCATAATCAGCATGTCATCCATGTACAGACAAACGATAACTCCTCTCCATTCAGCAAATTTTGTATAAACACACTTGTCCGTCTCACTGACTCTATAGTTGTTTGATCTTATGAATTTATCAAACTTCTCATGCCACATCTTGGAATCTTGCTTCAGACCGTATAATAATTTTACCAACTTTCAAACTTTGTCTTCAAGCTCTCTGACGACAAAATCCTTCTGGCTGTTGCATGTAAATCTCTTCGGTCAATTCTCCATTCAGGAATGCTATTTTAACATCAATCTGATGTATAACTAGCTTATGAATTACACTTATAGCAATCAACATCCTGATGGTTGTCATCCTCGCTACTGGAGCATATGTGTCGAAGTAGTCGATCCCCTACTTCTGAGAAAATCCTTTGGATCAGCCTTGCCTTGAACTTATCAATAGTTCCATCGGCTTTCATCTTCTTCTTGATGGTCCATTTGCATCCAATTTGTTTAGCTCCTGTAGGTAGATCGACCAACATCCAAGTAATGTTGAAGGTTATTGAGTCATACTCATCATTGATAGCCTCCCTCCAGAAGACAGTGTCTCTGGTCTTTATCGCCTCATCATAGGTAAGTGGATATATTTTCACATGATAGATGATGAAATTATCTCCAAATTTTTTTTGTCTCCTTACTCGCTTAGACACCGGTTCTGCGAGTTTTTGTTCGAACGCTGTCTATGGAATGACAACTTCTTCTTGGACTATATCTTCATTGGAAGCGTTAGGCTCCTGTGCACTCATACTATACTCTAAATTTTTTGCGATAACTATGTTCTTGTGCCTTGCAAACTTATCTTCAAAGAATTTTGCATCTCGAGATTCGATGATATAATTTGATTCAATATCAAGAAACCTCCAAGCATCACTTTTCTCATCATAATCCCAATAGATGGTCTTTATAGTCCTCGTACCCAGCTTCTGAATCTTCAAGTCCGAAAGCTTCACATATGTCAGATACCCCCATACTCGAATGACATTCAAGTTGGGTCTGACTTTGAACTAGAGTTCATGAGGAGTGACATCAAAGTTGCGTACGACACACTGTTAAGAATAAATATAGCAGTTTAGAAGATCCACGGTCAACAACGTTGAGTTCATCATCTTTGTCAACGTTCTGTTCTTTCTTTCAGCTACTCCATTCGATTGAGAAGAATATGGAGCAGTTATCTCATTGACAATTCTATGTTCTTTGCAAAACGATACAAATTTAATAGACCTATACTCTCCGTCTCGATCACTTTTGAGTCTCTTGAGTTGTTGCCCTATTTAACGTTCAGCCCCAGCCTTGACTCCTTGAACTTCTCGAATTCTTTATCTTTTGACTTAAGACGATAGAAGAACGCGTACTTTGAGTAGTCGTCAATGAATGTAATAAAATACTTCTTCTTGGACTTTGTGGAGAACTGTTTGAAGTCTCAGATATCTAAGTGCACCAACTCCAGAAGATCTATGCTTCAGTTTACCCATTTAAATAATTTTCTTGTGATATTTGTCTGCGCACAGACCTCACACTTCTCCACCTCCTTACCCCCATATTTGGAGATAAGCCCTAGACTAGACATTTTGTTTATTCTTTTATAATGAATATGTCCTAGTCTATTATGCCATAACTCAAGAGAATAACTTGAAGAAGATACTGCATTAACATTATTTGCAGGAGTTACAAGCTGAAGTTTGAATATCCCTTCGGTACAAAAAGCTTTTTCGAAGTATGTTCCTTTACATCACCATCTGTCCAGTATTGATGTCCATCCTCAAGTTTACGTTGTAGAGCAAATTTTTTGAGACCAGATTCGTGGCTATCACCGGTACGTGCTTCACATCCTAAAGCGTCAGTGACTTCCCCGAAGTCAGATTCAGTACCACAATTCTTGTCCTAAGTACTCTAGCTTGTGCCTGGTTAGCCACCATGGCCATATCAGATATAGGCTTATAGGTGGTCAATAACTCATTCTTTGAGCAAACATGACAGGATGCGCCAATTCTACCTACCGGTCAGTGTCGATACTAGCCGTCACAACCTGCACAATTATACCAACCTTATTAGGCTCACCTTGCTCTATCTGTTTGGGCTTGTATCTACAGCCTTTCCAGTATTGCCCCTTTTTGCCACAGTTAAAGCAAGTCATATTTGACTTGGGTTTGGGCTTCGGCTTGAACAAAACCGACTTTACCTTCAGATGGTTGAATTTCTTCTTCTTGTTATGAGAAGCCTTCTGCTTCCCCTTGGAGTCACCAGCATGCACCAAGTTGGCCTTTGCCAACTGCTTGGACAGTGTGTCCACTTTGTTTTAAGCCCTCAGCTCATTTTTAATGAGGATATTTTGCAGTAGTTGGTCAAGGCTGACATCTATTTTCTTTCGGTGCATGTCTGAAATAAAGATGCTCTATACGAGTAGGAGCTTGGCAACAATACCTCCTACAACGAAAGCGTCGACCATGGACATGCAATCATCCTCAAGTTTTTGATGAAGCTTGAGAAATTCCTTGACTTGAGGCAACATCGTCTTGTCGTCCTTAAATCGCATCTTCCAGCCGTTTTCAGTCACATAGATTTTTTTATGGTTCTTATTCGCCTTGTAATGCTTTTCTAGTGACTCCCAGACGACCTTTGCATGGTCCGACTTGCTGTTTGACTCCGTTAGAGTATCTTCCATGAAGTTCAGAATCAACAACTTGCAGAGGTTGTCGTCTCTCATTCACTTATTCTGTGCAGCAGTTGCATTAGAAATCGCCCGAACAGTAGCATCATCACCCTCCGAAATAACGGGCTCAGGATCTGTCAACACGTAGTCCACGTTTATGAGTTGAAGATTAAGGCTGTCCTTTCTCTTCCAGACATTGTAATGCTTCCTGTCAAACTTCTCAAGTTTATTAAAACTTGTGCCGAGAAAGTTTGCACGGTTGTTCTCCATCTTACTCGGATCTTGCTTTAATATTGTTACTCCTGAGGCTTAATCAAAGGATGGTAGAATATGCCAGGAACAGAGATTCCAGTAAAATTTACAGTTTACCCTCTGTTTGATCATGAAGTTGTAGTCCAGACTCGCAAGTTCCAGCAAACAAGTTTGCCTTCTGAATCCTCGATTCCAACGAAGAACTAGATCCAATATATCTCGATTACAACTCATGAGTATTACAACCAAAAGAATAAATTTTTTGTTCTTTCTTGCAATCGCAGTTGCAAACGGACATAACAGTTTACAAAAAAAAGAGAAGAGGAAGGAGAAGATGAATCTCTGCTTGATTGGGTGATGAAGATTACCGTTGCTAAAAGCAAGATTCGTCCTACACGATTTGCTCCTAGGAACTAGCAAGTTCTAAAGATAACTACTGGATCGCTCACCGTCACATCTTCTGGACTCGCACGAACTCCCTGGACTCCAATGGCGGCTACATCATCAACTCTCTTCGTCTCTCTATTTTTTGAAGTAAGTTCTCAAAGAGGCACGAAGGAAGTATTTGTAGAGGAGGGCAGAAATCCTAACCCTAATCCTGGCCACCAACCGATTACGAAAAGATAGGAATAAATTAAATTTAAATCCCATAAAAAAGGATCTAAAATAACATCCCAATATTTCCATAACAGTTTAAATCCCACAATCAGTGGGATCATGCGCCAACCGCGATCTCTACGCATATGCGCACAACAGCCCAACTGAACCGCTCCTGCACGAATAAGCCAGCAGTGGTCCATGTGCACAACAGTACATCAGCATATGTGTGTATATGAGTAAATGCACATACTTGCATAGCTGTGCAATGCATGTGGATACGCCAGTGCATGCGCCCGTGCAGCACCCGCTAAGCACCCTGCTCATGCGTCCGCCTATGCAACCATGCTAGCAACAGTGCATGCAACTCGCACATAAAATGAGCGCATCAAATACGCACAAGTGCCATACGACGATGTTGATGTGCTAAGTGCAAAGTGCGGCAACAAAGTGCCACTTTGCGTCCGAGTTTGAGTCCGAGTCCGAGTCGCTAAGCCTCTTTGGGGCTTAGCTCCTTCGGGAATTTTCCCATGATTGGGGCTTAGCTCCTTCGGGAATTTTCCCATGAAACTGACAAAAAACATAAATGCTTTCTTTGAGGTGTTAATCCTTTTTTCTTCTAGAAAACACCCCCACATAGCACCCACATATGCCCCACCATACCTCATGTGCACACTTTAACACAAATAAATTATTATATTAAGATACCCACTTGGTTGTGTATCCAATGTGTGACTATTCTTCTAGTCCAAAGGCATTAACACCAACAATAATTTATTTTTTGTTAGTAACGATGAGATCAATGGAAGAGAACCCTACTATAATATGAGAGAACCCTTTGACTTGGGAGGCTATTATGTGAGCGGGCGCACGTTGGGATGTCATTCAGAATAATCGTCGTCTGGGGATATGTCACGACCCGTACCCGAAAATTGGGCATGAGTCGTGGGTACGTCCAGCCTACGTCGCAACATCGGTGGTAGAACGTTGTAGAGGTCCACAATACCACCTCACAACTCACGCAATGATATATGTATATCCTGTCAATGGTAACTCACTCCAAAAGGAGGACAAGATGAAAATATATAACATCAATACTCAATCAAACAAACTAGAGATAGATAATGGCACGATTTCATAAAAGAAGGGAAATAACAAGTCATCACAATATCCAAGTCTAGAGTTTAGCAAATAACACAAAGGGTCTCAATAAAAATAATATGCCAAGGTCTAAGCTGGAAACATATCCAGTACAAATAAAAGGTACTAGCTACTGGTCTGCTATAGCTAGTTGTGTCTCCTCGACAGCTGAAATTAGATCACCCTGGACTAAAGGATCTACCTCAGCTGGATCTCCGTCCTGCGGGCCGTAGTAGGTAGGACACTAGTCCTCTAAACAGTCGTCTGGAAAAAATAAATCCAATCATGAAAGGAGCGAAGTACAAAACTCTGAAAGCAGTTTTGTATACATGGTAGAGAATATATAACAATAATAGAAATGAATACAAGATGCACATATAGCTAGAAAGTGAAAATATAACTGAAAGAGTAAATACAAGCAACATGGTGTGACCTTGCAATAAGAGAACTGTAAATAAGAGAACTGATGATACTAACTAGTGCCTTAGAGTACAAGTTTATTATGTAATCGGTTTAGGTTGCACACGATTATTCTATGGTAACTCAATTACACGTGTAGGGTGTAATATACATACACATGAATACATTAAGGGTTTGTTCACATAATCAACTCCTACCCCCCCCCCCCACCCCGACTAATATTCATGGATTAAATCATGACACGTTATGCACATGAATATAATATGAGCACATGGAGCACACGATATGTACGAGCACAAGGAATACCCGAAACACACGATAAAGCACATGTGTAAGGAGTATCCAATGCACGCGTCAATAAATAACATCTTCTGACTCGATCCATATAATACCAGCCCGTGTAATATAGTGTCAGAATCAAGTAAAACAAATCTAGAACATGCGATATATACACTATAAAGTACTAAAAATTAACAGAGAATGTACTCGTCTGAGGTCCTGAGCAAATGATACGAAATAGTATCTGAACTAGCGTCACACAGACCTATATATGAAATATCATATCATTCAGTGTAATAAAGGGATAAAGAAGTTTAAATAAGTTAAAATAGGGTTTCTAGGTTAAATTAGGCTCCTCTAGTCAAACTAGGTCAAATATTGACTTTTAGGGTCAAAATAGTCAACTCTAGTCAACATTAGGTTAATACCTCGCTAATACATATATTTATAGTATTTACCTACTAATACCTTAGTCTAGAACCAATACCTAGTTCCGTATCCTAGTATTTCAAACAATATCCCAACATTACTCCGTATCTTAATATAACTCATACCTTACTACCTACATCAATACACTACACTAAGATACACACATGAACTTCACTGGTACTTGCACCTATACTAAGATACATACTTGATCTATCTCATATTTGACACTAGTATCACTTACCTAGACTATAACTCAACCCTCACTATTACCTTACATTAATACATAGTCCACTAACCCAATACCTTATTCTCAACACTTAACTTCACTAATATAACTAGGTATTACCTAGTTGATATCAAGTACTTGCTAGACCTACCCATACCCCACACTAATACTATGTGGCACACACTAAAATCTTACTCAATACCCAACCCAAGTTACACAATGCACCACTTACCTATTGCTACTGCTCTAACCCTCTTCCCCAGTGCACAAGCCCGAGCTTCACTACTGATTCCAGACCATACTCTTTCGCACTGCATAGAATACATCCCTTTCCTAATGCTCTATACAAGGTCTGAACTGAATACACTACCCCTCCATTGCTTGCTCTAATAATGTTGCAATTGATGCTGCAACTGTTAGCTGATAACCCCCTCTTGATATTCCATTACCTAGACTTACCTCTTCCATCTCTAATACATATACATGTGGTTATATGTAGCATCAGTTGCATATATAATGTGTGGAAACTTGCAGTTGCTGCGGCATATTCAAGTTGTAGTGTACTAGGTGCACTGCTGCCTTGTTGTGGCTCCTTAGATGGTTTCCTCTGTTACACACATCAGTGTGACCACTGATACACACGTTAGTGTGTTCACTGATACATACATCAATATGACCAATGATACACACATCAGTGTATTCACTGATACACACATCAGTATGACCATTGATACACACATCAGTGTGTTCACCACTCATCCATATGCTACCTACTACTGTGTATACTTCCTTAGGCAATGCATACAGTACACCAATTCATACTGTCATAGTCCCCAAGTGTATGCACACACACATACACACACACACACACACACAGGTAGCTGCCCCATTTCAGGCCCATGCCCGACCCCCCTTACACCACACTGCAATAAATGTGTGCACCAGTGCATCCTACTGATACACTACTGCACCTTGCCTAGCTCCTATTGATACTGTTGCTTATATACCTTATACTGACACTCTATTTCCATTCTGCCACTTATCCCCGCATATATACATATATATAGATAGATAAGTAGATAGACAGATAAGTAGATAGGTAAATAGATAAATAGTTAGATGGATGCACACAACCCTCAACTGTGCACCAAACACAATGGTGCAACTGCTGCCCCTACTCCAATATTAATGCCTACAGTAGCTCACCCCCACTGCACCACTTGCAGTCTTCCACTCCACACTGCAGTGGACAACAAGCTCAGCTTGCTACTGCAAGTGCTGATGCTATACTTCTCACCTGTTGCACTTGTGCATCAGTTACTACTGCCCAGCTATAGCAGCATTACTGCTGATACACTACTGTCCTTAACCCCCCTACTAACACAATGAACCCAAGCCCCCACACAACACACATATACACAACCTCTAATATTCATACTAATATACATATATAAATATCTATTTTTAACACAAGAATGCTTGGGTGAACTCAATACATGTACTAATAATTATTTTATCAAACACCTTGAGTGTATGATTAAGATACCCATGATACGCACTCAAATATCCATTTCATGTGATACCATTCCTCAAAACATATCATACACACCCTAGTATACCAATACAATATAAAATAGTAAAAAAATGACCCATTAGATATTTCATCAAACACTTGGTGTGCCACCTCAGAGTTTTCTCCAAATGGACACAAAACTTAAAATAACTTTCTCCATAGGCCTCCTATGGACCTAGTTCTTCTTCCTATTGGGTAGTGTTAAACCAAGGGAGGGTTCCCATGGGTCTATTACACCATTTAAATCTGAAATGACAAGGAACAATAAGATTTTACCTATTGGGAGATGGATTCCTAATGGTTCCTTCCAATGAGCACAAGGATGAGAAATGGACTCAAACTCCTAGCAATGCTCCTCTTCTTCTAATCTCTTATAATTTTCAAGCTTCTAGCTCTCCATGGGGATGAAAATGAGAGGGATGAGACTTGGTTTTGAAGAAATTTGATGGAGGAATGAATGCTTGGAGGGAAGAACTAAACTTAGGATTTCTTCATGAACAATAATGAAGAAGATGGAGGCCCCCCCTCCTTATAGGGCCGACTACTAGGGTTAGGGTTAGCTAAGGCACAGTGTCCAAAATGCCACTCTATGTTGTCATGAAGAGTTATTTAATAAATGAGGGATTTAACTAAGAGGGTTTCTAATTTAATTACAAGGGTTTATAGATCATTCTCTCTAATTAATAATCAACCATGACTAACTAATTGGTGCACTAATGGTCATGACATGTCTAGTTGGGTTCAAGTCTAGTTGGGTTCATTAGCAACTCGTCTAACTAAGGGCTAACACACAATCATCTATATAAGATATCAATATATATACAACCACACCAATTCTCATGTAATAAAATATATCAATAATAATTTTAACAAAATGACCACAATACCCCCTATCCTGAAAAGTGATGGTTACAGGATGAACGAAACCCAATAAAGTTGTAATTGACCAATTCTTTTTTATTTGATTGTAATTATGGCTATTATTTGTGATTCGGTTCATTTGTGATATATTGTGCTTATTTTCTAGATTGAGTCTAGCATGTTTGACCTTAGTTGAAACTTCGAGAATAATTTTTTTTCTAATGGGGTAGAGTTGTCAAACTCATTTTTCGGTACCAGTAAGTTACGTTACTTGTTTATACAATATTTTGTTTTGTATTTAAAATTGCATATTTTTGTTCCAGTATCCTGTATTTTTGGGTTCTAGTATCGTATGCTCATACAGACTAGCCTTGATCTCTCGAATTTCGTGCATAGATTTAGTTTTTTTGCGTATATGGAATTACGTAATTTAAACAAATTAATGGTCTTTTGATACAAATTAAGTTTTATGGTTTTCTTGACATAGTAAACTCACCATTGGACTACCTATCTCGCATCTCAATTATGCCGAATCGATAAGTCATCATCGAAGTAATGTCATACAAGTATAAATTGCCCTTTTACAAGGCAAGAATGTGCACGAGTAAAAAATCATTTAAATATAAGGTTGAAATCACAAAGAAGGAAAATTTTGATATAAAAAAAACATCTTTATCAATAGTCTACAGCGAAGTATGAGATCTCAATACTTTAAAATACTGTCTCGGCTTACATTTATGAAATAAACAAAATGGCTGACAAGTTTTCATGAAATAATATTGTCATTCCATACATTATGTCCCTTTATTACATCGAAATTGAAATGCCTTTAAAATAAACAACTTTAAAATACTTTGAAATAGAAAGAACATTAAGTTGCTATCCTAGTCTCCTTACCATCTTTATGCACCAATGTTGTTTCCACCCGAAGGGGGTCAGTAAATTAGGGAATGTACTGGTGAGTGAAACCAACCCAACTAACCTAAACTAACACTAAAATCATGTGAAGCATGTAATTTATTAAGTGATCTTACTATTTGGAAATATGATTGATTGAAAGTTCATAATCAATAGGATAAAGTGAAAGCAGGAAACATATATGTATATCACTTAATATTGATTTCTTACCAATAGCCAATTGTCCTTACCTGCAAAAAACTAGGATTAACACTTGTCGCCCTTGCAGAAGATATCTGTTATAGCATGCATGTGAGGCTTAACTCACCGTATCAATATTCGTATATATGTACTTGAGTATTTATCGTATATTATATATTTTTTAGTTTTTGTGATTTTATTGTAATCAAGGATAAAGAATTTTTGCGAGGCGAGTCCTTGATTATTGGTATCATGCCATCATGACAGTACTATATTTAGATTTTGATGGTTTTATTTTTTTGAGATTTTCTCATTTAATGTGCATCGAGGATCATACGATACTCTAGTTTTCAAGAAAATTAATTAATGTCTTATGCAACTTAATGCATTTATGAGTTTATTAAGAACCGTAACAACAAACAGACTTCCTGAGACTTATAGATACCTATGGCATTGCCATGTACCTCAAGTAGGGTCCGCACGTAAAACCAAAACCGTAAAAATTAGGTTTTTCATAATTTTTTCTTCCTAACAATATACTGCACAATATATTATTTTCTTGTTATGAGTAGGAGAGGCCTTGAGTGTCATTTTAGGTTATTGTATTTTCATCCAACGGTTGAGATTAGATCTGGGGGTTTATATAAGTGTTAACACTTATTCATTCATTCATTTATTCATTTCTCTCTTTCTCTCTTGGTTCTCTTGAGAGCCAAGAAAGAGAACTTCTATTCACCTCTCATTCACACACTCTTGTCTACTTTTTGCAAGCTTACAATTTGATGGAGAAAGGCTTGTGCTTTTGAGCTGGCGTGGTAGAGGACATTGACATGAACATGCATCCTAGGTACCGTATTGATCGCATCGTCCATCCGTAGGCAAGTACACAATGCTATCGACTTTGAACTTTGTTTTCGGTTTGGTTTTGATATTTTTCAAGTGAACTCTTGGAATTTCTCTTTAATTTTAATTTACATTGTTCTCAATTGGGATTACTTGTCATATTGAGGCCGTTGCCCTTGACAGAACACGAATCAATCGACTAGTATCAGTTATTTTATTTAATTTCTAGGTTTTGTTGACAACCCATTTTATTATAAGGAGAAGTCATAGATCTTTCTTACAGCACATATACGTGATTGTAAGCATGCCTTTGATTTGTTGTGTGATGATTGATAAACGAATAATTTTGCGCTTTATAACACAAGGTTTCTGCCCATTACTGCCTGTACTATGCAAATAATATAATGCCAGTATACTTACTGCCTGCATAGTAAAGTTATATATAATGCTTTATGTCCGTGAAAGATATACTAGATAGTATACTGCCTAGTATATTTTTTGTACATGTTTTATATATAATGTTCTATGTCCCAGGACATTATACTGTCCAGTATACTGCCAGTGTAGTAATGTTGATTTTTTATACTTTTCCTGATTTTTATTGATTTATTTTCATGTCGATCCAAATATCGATGACCCTAAAAAATGACACTTATTATTGTGGCTTATATTAAAGGGTGTGGGTGAATTTTCAAGGGAATCGAACGGTCGAATCTCCCGTATCAGATTATTTCCTATTCCGTAGGAAATATGAAAAATGTCTAGATACAGATTCCTTATTAATTTCTATTTAATTTTATGAATACTTATTGTTCAAGCATGATTGCTTTATGTTAATAATTGTATGGACTGACTGTGGTGGTACCCATGTCTGGTGTACGAGGGTAACCCTCTAACACATTGTTTATCTTCTCACGTGCTGGAGCACCAATATTTTAAATAACTTTTCAAATACGTAGGTATCTCTTCTGTGCTATGTCGCTACTGCATTGAGTTACCTTGATTATGGCAACACACGTTATGATTGGCCATTTATGGAAGGGTATCAGTATCATGTGTAGCGACGTCCAACATGTACCATATTATATCGTACTGTACAATATTGTACTGCACTATACTACATTGTATTGTGTTGTATTGTATTGTATTGTATTGTATTGATACTTTATCGATTCTCTCCGTGGCTCATCGTAATGTACTCCAATATATACTGATTATAGCGATGAGCCTTACTAGCATGTCTGTCACTACCATATATCTAGATGAGGATATTTTTGTCATTACACATTATTTTTATTTAGTGGTTATATTTTATATATTGTGTTATTTATTTATTTGTTAGTAGACTAGACTATTTATTGGACTTATTATTAGTGGACCTAATTAGACTAGTCATGACACATAGAACCCAACAATTGGACTAGGCCCATTAGACTCATCCCACTTCATTAATTAGTAGATTAATTAAGCCTTAATTAGAATTAGAAGCTTCCATAATTAACCCTCATAATTAAATACCCTCATGACTACTTAATGGGGGGTGTATTTGATATTGCACATTACTTGGAAGAGGGGAAAAGAGGCCGGCCACTATTAGAGGAGGATGAGGAGGAAATCCTTCTCTCTCCTCTTCATTCACTCTATTTAGATCCCCAATTGTGTTCTTCCCCCATTCCATTCATCCCTCCACCAATTTTACCTCAAATCACTCTCATTCCCTTCTATTTTCATCATCTAAGGAGCATTGGAGCTTGGATTACAAGGAGCACTTGGAGAAGAAGGATTTGACTAGGAGCTTGTGTCCTAATTGTGTCTATTTGAGCAATTTATTGAGGATCCATCTTCCAATAGGTATAATTCTGAATTCCCTCTTCATTTAGACTCTAATTTATGTATTTGACCATTAGAAATCCTTCCATGGCTTAGAGCTACCCATAGGAACAAGAACTAAGTTCATATGAACTATAATGTGACTTCTACATTAAGATTTGTGCCTAATTTGGGAGAATTTCAAGATTGGTGCACAATTGTTTGTCGTTAGGACAATTGGGTCTAATTAGACTTAGATTGAATATGTGAGGCTAGTCACGTGTTCACAATTGGATACGAGTGGGGTGTATCATGGTACTTTGTGATACGCTATGATACGGGAGTTCATTTTGGGTGATTTGTGTGTGTTAGCATAATTACTCTATGAATTTCATTAGAACTAATTATTTTAGTTATATAATGATGTAATTGTTGTGCATAATTGATAATTATAAGAATTGGGAGTTTTGGTATCTCATTTGGGGGCGTATCATGAGTGTCCTAATAGTGCACTCAAGGTGTTTGGTAGATTGGCCACTACTAGGGTGGATACGTATTTCAAATGTTAGATTCACTGTTAGTATATATATATATATATATATATATATATATATATATATATATATTTGTATTGATGTATATAGTATTGTGCATATATATTAGAGGGAGAGAAAGTGTGTGTGTGTGTGCTAATGTGAGCAGTGAGTGAACTATGTTCACTTTGCTCACTGTGTGTGTGTGTGTGGTGTTGGTATAGGCAGAGATGTATCCGTGAGGGCAAGAGGTCTGTGAAGTTGGTGGCTACCTGGAAGTGTATGAGCAACTATTGCAAGTTGTTGCAGGCAGTAAGAGACATGTCTGGGCACTTAGAGTGGAGGATGCCAGAAAAGGTAAGTAAGAGCTCGGGTCAGGGACAACAAGTACTGCAATTGGGAAACTCAGTTATGAGAGGGTTGGCCTGTGTATATATGTACATATATGTTAAACATATAGGTGTGTATATCTATATATTTAGATATATGTAAGGTGCGGTGATACTTGTTTAAGTTGAGAGAACTGGGGGTATTAATGCTCGATTGTAAGTGTGTGTGTGTATGAGGGAAAGTGAGGGGGACTAAGTATTGGCCCATTGGTCATGGTCACGTCTTATTTCGATAATCATCTAAAACTCGGACTTGATATAACCTACGAGAATCAATGATACGAAGACGATATGCTGCTTCAACTACAGTTTCAGAGTATGGGATGCGACTTGCTTTCAGTATCGAGTCAATATAATTTTTTTATTTATTTTGAGTATAGGAAAAATACATCGAGTCACACTTGGCATTTAGAGGCTACCCTAAAACATTTTCTAAACCCAAATTATTTTAGCCAAAATGTTTCGTATTTTGAAACTAGCCCAAACCTATGTTTCTAAAACCAAGTTAGCCCAAACCAACCCAACCTCATTCTATAATTAACCAGGTTTAAGAGAAACTAACTCGGAATGAACTCGGGACAAACTCGGTGCGAGTTCGGTATGAGTTTGGGCTGAACTCGGTTCCATGACTTAGTATTTCCTGGAAACTAGTTCCTCTTGCAGACTCGACTCCAACGTTCAAAAATTCGAACGTTTAGCATCCGAATTCGCCCCGAACTCGGTTTACAAAAATATATAAATAGAGAAGGAATTCACCATTCTTATTAACTCATTCATTCTCTTTTCTCTTCTCTATTACTTCAGTTCAAGAGCCTATTCAATTTTCTATCTCAAGCTATTTACAACTCCTAAGCCTTAAGTGCCAGTACGTGCTTGATTATAAGTTTTTAAGAGTTGTAAAAAGGAGCTTGTCAAGATGTTCCAACACTTAGAGAAGTATTCGAACCCTTCGGATCAAAGCTCATGTTTGTATGAAGTTCCAACCCTTCGGATCAAAACTTGTGTTTCACTGGGTAATGGATTTCAACTCCGAGCTAGAGTTCTCAGGCCTGGACTAGTCCTCTCAGAGGAAAACCAGGATACATCGTTGTGTTTGCGTCTACTGATCTCTCTCTCTCTCTCTCTCTCTCTCTCTCTTTATTTACTTATTATCATTTTATATTTAGACTGTTAGCTAACTGTGTTTATTTTTATTGGGTGATTTTTATTCCGATGCATATACACGCACTCTATTCACCCCCCTAGAGGTGCTTATTCGATCTTACAATTTGTATCAGAGCAGGTTATATTATACTTGTCCTTAGACTATATACTATAGAGTAGAACACATGGCAACAACACGATCTCTCTTTGCCATCAACGGTAAAAGTCAACATCTAGGTAGGCACCCCTATTTGATGGTAGTTACTATATCTTTTGGAAATTACATATGAGTATTTTCTTAAAATCTCTTGACTTTGACCTATAGACTATAGTGATTGATGGTTACAGAAAGCCTACTATCATTTTTCCTCTTACTTCCAACGTTGTTAACAAACCTTATTATGATTACACGGAAGAAGAAAAGAAGTTAGCTAGCCTTGATGTAAAAGCAATATATGCTCTTTACTGTGCTTTAGACAATAATGAATTCAATCGCATTTATTCTTGTGTAATCTCATATGAAATCTGGAAACTTCTTGAAGTCACTCATGAGTACATGCACAAAGAAGAAGCTAGCGACATCGAAGTAGTAAAAGCGCTAATACAAGCATTTGGCATGAAAGTGAAGCCAGCGACTCAGCCGATGATCAATCACAATACACATCCAATATTTGTCTAATGGCTTTCGATAAGATATCAGACAACCCCCTTTATGATGATTTTACTTTTGATGAATTGTGTGATGCTTTCAGTGATCTTCTTAGTGACCACAAGATACTTTTAGATAAATATAAGGACACCAAGAAGGAACTCAAATCACACAATCAAGAGATCAATAGATTGTCTACACTGTTAGATGATATTAGAGAAACACAATTATCTAGCAAAACAAATAAATTGCTAGCTGTTAGACTAAATTTGCATGAAGCCCTACTGAGTATTGAACAGAAAGACGAGGATTATGCCAAACTCATGGAAGAGTTTATGATAGAGAAGAAAAAAAAATAGTTGTGCACTTACTAGATTAGATGCCTTAACTACCAAATACACTGAACTGTATGACATATCCAAAAAGTTGAAAATTAGATTAGGAAAATAGCCTGTACAGACTGCTTCCCAATCTAACATGAGTCACTCAAAACTCAAGGACACTCATAAGACACAGCCCAAGAAGGCCAAACCTTCTAATCATGCATTCTATTACAAGTATCCACACACTTCTCATAAGACCACACATCATGCCTATTATACCAATAATAGATCCAATCATTATGTTAATGCTAAGTTTTATTATTGTGGTACTAATGGACACATCTCTTTATTTTGTAAACTTAGAAAATTAGTGAGTATGAATATTTACAAGTGGGTACCAAAGACTAACACTCCATGACCCTCCATGAAATGGGTACCAAATGTTACATCTGCAAATTATTTTATAGGTGGACCGCCCTTCACATTCTAAAAGCAAATAGATTCTCGACAGCGGTTGCTCACGACACATGACCGGTGACGCATCTCTATTTGTAACACTGTCGATGAAGAAAGAATGATATGTTTCCTTCGGCAATAACTAGAAATGGTATATTATAGGTAACTGTGATGTTGGTATATCTTTCTGTCCAATAATTAAAGATGTTTGTCTTGTTACTGAATTGAAACATAACCTACTTAGCATTAGTCACTTAGCTGATCATGATTATGGTATCAATTTCGCAAAAGACAAATATTCTATAATTAATGGATCAACAGGTAAAACAATATTTGAAGGAATAAGGGAAGAATATATTTATGTCTTTTATCTTTCAGAAGATACTAACCACGCAGGTAGATCCCTTTATGCTAATAAGGATGAAAGCTGGTTATGTCATATGTGTCTAGGACATGCTAATATGGACACAATTGCAAGACTTTCTACTAAGAAGCTGTGATGATGAAGAAATAAGCATTAGCAAAGCACCAGCAGAAACTGTACCTAGTACCAGCTACATGGAAAGTCTGCCAAAGAAGATGAGATTCATGTCTGATCATCCAGGAAATCTGGTAATAGGTGATTTAACGAAAGGTTTAAGTACTCGCTCTTCTACTAGAGATATAGCTGCTAGTGTAACATTCATTTCACAAGTAGTTCCTAAAAATCTAGAAGAAGCTTTTAATGATGAATTTTGGATTTATGCTATGCAAGAGAAATTGAACCAAATTGAACAGAATTAAGTTTGGGAACTTATCCCAAACCTAATGATCACCCAGTCATTGGCACTAGATGAATATTCCAAAATAAACTTAATAAGAATGGCTTAGTTACTCGTAACAAGGCTCGACTCGTAGCTCAAGGTTATAACCAAGAAGAGGATATTGACTACGATGAGACTTATGTCCTAGTTGCGAGATTAGAATCCATTCACATGCTATGCGCTTTTGCCTGTTTTTATTATTTCAAACTATTTCAAATGGATGTAAAAAGTATATTTTTAAATGGTTTTATTAAAGAAGAGGTTTTTGTTGCACAACCATCTGGTTTTGAATATTTTAAATTTCCTAATCACGTTTTCAAGTTACGAAAAGCTCTCTATAGACTCAAATAAGCCCCTCGTGCTTGGTATGAGTGACTTAGTTCTTTTCTACTTAAAAATAGTTTTTCAAAAGAAAATGTTGACACGACACTGTTTATTAAATATTTAAATAATAATCTCTTATTAGTACAAATTTATGTTGATGATATTATTTTTGGTTAACTAATGAGATTCTATGCAAAGAATTTGCTAAGTATATGCAGAGTAAATTTGAGATGAGTATGGTGGGAGAACTGAACTTCTTACTAGGACTTCAAATCAAACAGAATTCACAAGGGACTTTCATCAACCAAGCTAAGTACACAAATGACTTATTCAAGAAGTTTGACATGGAAAATGCAAAATCAATTGGGACTCATATGTCAACTTCTACCAAGCTTGACATTGATGAACATGGCAAACCAGTCGACACACGTAAGTATCGAGGTATGATTGATAGTCTACTTTATTTAACTGCTAGTCATCCTGATATAATATTTAGTGTTTGCTTATGTGCAAGATTCTAAGCTAATCCTAAGGAATCATACCTGTGCGCGATTAAGCGTATCTTTCGATACCTTAAAGGCACTTCGACTGTCGGCTTATGGTATCCCAAAATCTTGTTTTTTAACCTTACTGGTTATTCGAATGATGATTTTGTCGGATGAAAAGTTGATCGAAAGAGCACCAGCAGTTCGTGTCATTTCCTAGGAAAAGATTTAGTTTCATGGTTTAGCAAAAAAAAATTATGTAGCATTGTCAACTACTGAGGCCGAGTATATCGCCGCAGGACGTTGTTGTGCTCAAATTTTATGGATGAAGCAAACCCTTGAAGACTATAATCTTCACTACACCAAGATCCCTATATACTGTGATAACACTAGCACAATTAATCTTACTAAGAACCCTATATGTCACTCATGTACTAAATATATTGAGATTAGACACCAATTTTTACGAGATCATCAAGCACACAGTGATATATGTATTGATTTTGTTGACGCAGAGCATTAATTAGCTGATATATTTACTAAACCCTTAGCAAAAGATCGATTCAACTTTATACGTCATAAATTAGGAATTTTGGATATCAATGATACATAATTAATATGTTTTTCTTTTAATTTCGATCCTATATGTAAAAATTATTTTAGAGACAAGCGGAAAGGGTCATTCTGTCAAAAAGGCATAAATAGCCTAAGCGACACGGTACTTAAGCGTCTTTTTAGACCACCGCTAGCTGGGATACGATCCCTACAGCTAATCTGAGATGATCAATACATAACAGAAAATAGATTTTTTAAATTTTGTTAATCATTATTATTGAGATTCATAAATTGCTAATTTATTGATCTACAATGTTGACCTGTATCTAAAAGAAAATGAACTATAATTTAAATTTGATTGATGCATCAGAACTAAACCAGAGTTCGGTCAGAGTTTCGACCGAACTCGACCTGAACTCGGTCCGAGTTCCGATGGCCTCGGTTCTGTTTTAAGTTGTGGACCCCCACTTTCTTTTATATATACTCACAATCTTCTCCCAGTAGGCTCCAGAACCTCCCAGCGGCCGAAAACCTCCATATACCCTAGTTTTGTAAAACCATAACCCCCTTGGATCTTGTCACTACCACATTTCTAGATGAGAATATTTTGGTCATTTAGCATATTTATTATTTAGTGATTAAATATTTATATGTTAGATGCGTTGGTTGCTCAGGGGAAGGAACTGTGGTGGCTCGAGTAAGGGGTTGGGCATCCTTGCTAGGATAACAGTAGCAGTAGCAGCAGCTACTTAGGGTGGCTTTAATGGCAGTTGCCATAAGTAGTAGTAGTAACAACAGCTATAGGAGCTCGGTTAATGACCAGGTTTTGTGCAGTTTAGAGATATTGGGGAAAGAACTTAATGTCAGGTCCGTCACAGACCTGAACATTTGCAGCTGGAAGCAATTGGGAGGGGGATTAAGTATAGGCAATGGAGCAGCAAGCTCGGGTATCATGTGGGAGTGATGGGGGGACTGCACAGGTGCAGTCCAGTTAGGACATTAGCAGTAGAACATCAAGGTAACTAAGGGAGCTTGAGAAGGCTTGTAGAAGCAACACTAGTTGTTGTGTGATTACCTAGAGCATCAGCAGCATCCGTAACTGAGAATAGGATGTGGGGGTGAGCATTAGCACTTGCAACTACACTACAGAATTGACCAGTGTGTGTGTGAATGCTCGAGAGGTGATGGTGTACCAGGTCAAGAGGAGTGCGTAGTTAGCTGTAGGTGTCAAGGAACTTGGCACAACTAAATTCTGAATAGGCCTGATATCAATATCCATATATTATATGATTAGTTATGTTAGGAGTATCTAATGTTGAGTATCAGGATTAAGAATGATACCAAGTAATCTGAGCATGTAATAATTTGTGTGTGAGGGTAGAATAAGTGAGTGTTTAGTAGGTCAATGAGTATTGGTCAAAGACCAATATAAGCTTCAGGTATTGGGTGAAGTTGATTCCAGATTTTGAGGTAGCAGGTAACAGCTATAGGTATTGGTATAGAATCTAAGTATAACTTCAACCAAGGTATTGGTTATTTAGTATGGGTGTTAGTGTTAGTTGAGTTTTAATACTAAGTATTAGTATCCACTAGTATATATGAGTAAGTATCTCAAGATAATTAAGCTATGAGCATCAAGGTAAGGTGTTAGTTGGGTTGGTATCAAGTATAGTGTTAGAAAATATCTGATATTAGTTAATTGACTAGTATAAAGTATCTGATATTAGTTAATTAACTAGTATTACCTTTACCTAGTATAGTTAATACTCTCAAATTATTGACTTAGAAACCTAGGTAATGACCTAATATAGCTAGTATAAACTAGTGTTAGCTAGTTAGTGGCCAATATAGACTATTTAACTTAGTATGGACCTAGTTTAGCTAGAGATTGCTTAGAAGAGCATCTTTAGTGAATTTTTAGGTAAGTTTAAAGTATCTTATATTAATTAATTAACTAGTATTATCTTAAGGAAAGGGTAATGTCACACCCGATTCCAGATTTGGTATTTCTTGAATTTTCAGGATTTAATTTTTTCTGATAATGTATTCCTGCTATATTTCTCATGTTGGTTCCTGTCATTTTATTTATTGTCATTTTTTCTTGTTGTTGAGAGAGACAACCCGAGACCAGTAGAATATCCATTGACATTGCCATAGACCCAATTTAGGACCCGCATATAGAATGGACACTTGGTTTGGTTCATTTGACTGAACCCATGACTAAACCATCTTTCTCTCCTCTTAGTATATATATGAGCTTTTCTCTCGATTCTCTCTTTCTTCTTCTTCATTTTTATTTTCTTCTTCCTTGCTCCCTTCTCCCTCACTCCCGTGCACCTCCCCTAGATGAACCCTAGCACTGGACCTAACTAAGAAGAGGTCGTTGGACTCTTAGGCAAGTAAATCTTGCTCCATGATAAAACCTTAATTTTTGAATTTTTTATATATTGTTGATTTTAAAAATTTTGTTTAATGCAAAATGTTCTCCATCTTTTCCTAATCATTTTTAGTTACTGGTGTTTTTGGTTTTGATGACCAGATTTTTGTAGATCTGAGTTTCAAGTTAGGATTTTTTATGGGTTCCATGAGTTTTCCTTGGTTTTAATCTATTAAAACTTAGTGTTTTCTAAAACTAGTTGTTCTTCATGTTGAGCATTTCATTAAGTGCAATTTGGCTTTTGTTTCACTTAATTTAGAGTTAAAATGAAGTTTTTATAAAAAAAACAAAATTTTGATTTTTGGAGCTTTCGGCCATGGCTGAACCTGCTGTTGGAGAAGATGAAGTCTTCATGCGGCCAGCGACCTTTTGGGTAGAGAGCGCTATGCGGCCAGAGAGGATTATGCGTCCTGAACTACTTGCCGCATACAGACAGCATGCGTCCACCTTGTTGGATGCATGACTGTTCATTACACAAGTATTTTGGAGCTAATCCTTGAACTGCTTGTGTTTTCACTCGCTGAACGAATGAAAATTTTGCTAAGTCCAAGAGGGGCATCTATACGGCAATCTGAGCATGCAGCAAGCAGACTTACGCCGCATTGGCACTATGCGCCTCTCCTCTTTTGACGCATAACTCTGCTTTGCCCTTGCACATTTTTTTATGATTCTTGTCTTTTCTCTCTGACACACTTTATGGCATGTCACATCAATCACTTTATGTCACTTCACTGATACTTAATTTATTGACCCATCACTCAGCACTTGTCCCAAGGAGTAGACTTTAACCCTGAGCATGCGACAAGTGAGTCTATGTGGCAAATGAGTGCATGTGGCCAGTAAGTCCATGCGGCTAGTGGGCGCATGCGGCCAGGAATTCTTGTGCACATTTTGTGTTCCTTTTAATAATGTCCATTTAATAATTTTTTTAGTGATTATTGTTGTGTGCTTCCTTATGTTGATACAAGTTTATGTTACTAGAAACTTTTGCATGTAGTTCACAAGACAAGTTTATGTACAAGTTCACAATCCTCACCACACCGTTGAAATGGTTGTGTATGAAAATCTATTGCATTTGGCATTGGACAATCGAGCGTGAGTATTGCTTAATGTATCATGTGTCACGAATACGATAACTCGCGAATAGCTCATACTCGTGACTCGTCATTCTAGGGAGTTCTCAAGTGTCCATGACTCGAGAACTTGAAATAATTTAGTAATGACTAAACAAGATAAGAATTATCTAGATCATTGGGAGGAAAAAATATTGCACTACCGACAACCCCGATCTCTAAAGGCCCCATGCAGCATGGAATCACCCTGCTAGGCAAGGGCTCCATGACTGACCAAGTTTACGTGTGCTACGGCACTACGAGACAAGTTTATATACAAGTTTATGTTTATAAAGCAAGTTTATGGTCACAAGTTTAAGTTTATGCTTACAAGTTAAATTTTTGTTTCTGATAAAGTAACAAGTTATGTTGTAGTGATGTTGAATGTGCATTTAAGTTTACTCGACAAGCGTACCCTTGGCCATCCAGGTTGACTGCAGTGCCGATGGTAGCAATATTCTTCAAAGTATGAATTTGTAGTAACTAAGCTTGTGATAACCCTAGTTAGTTAATTATAGCAAGCCGTAGACATGAGTGGCCGTGCAATGAATATTTGTCTATTCATTAAGCTCGCCCTTTTACTTTATTCTTTCGGCGCGTGGTTAGGGTGCTAAGTTCTGCTCGGGTGAAGGTCTGCAACCCCAGTCCTTATTTGGTTTAAGGGTTGTGGTCCCGATCCAGAGTAGTTTCTATGCCCTCTTGCCGCTCGTCACCTTACTTTCTTTTTTAAGCATTTTTGTTATCAGTTCTTACAGTTATATTTTGAGACAAGTACAGTGGTACCATACAAGTCTCGATTTGCATTTATTCTTATCTGCCTTTTTGCCAATATTGTGATATGTTTTGTCTATCACCTTGAGCTCCTTTGTGGTACTTGTTGCTTAGGGTTCTGACCCAACTGGTTTTGTATGGCCAGATTACCCCGAGGAGAACCAGGATCCACCGCATATCTACCAAATGGCTGGTACTCGTAGGACTGCGGCCGAAGCTCGCGAGTGAGTTTCCTTCTTCCACCCCTCGTCTTGATTACTTTATTTTGTGGTGTTTAGCTAGGGGCAGAGTTAGCTCCTTATATTTTTAAGACAACGGTCGACATAATGTATATATTAGACCATGGCTGGTATATTTGATCATGTATTGTTATACTCTGCTAGTGCAGCATTTTGTATTCACTAGCTTCATGATCATATGTTATATATAATTTAGGGTGCCTCTTTACTTTCATGTATGATATAATATTATATTGTTGTTGATGGATTGAGATAATATGATTTATCGGCCTTAGGACTGACGTCATAGCATGCTAGAGTTCACCCATTTATCTTCTTGACAACCTTAACACATTGTGGCTTACTTCAGTATTCTGCAAGGTACGGTTGGCCATATTAGTCCTCGTATTTACACAGTATTCAGGGAGCGGGGCGTGACAAGGTTTTATGTAGGTCTGCTTTTTAGACTTGTGGGAGGACTCATTTTGTTAGAATCTCAATCATCTATTTTTCTTCGATTGAACTCCACTCAGCATTGAAGCCTAGAATGGTAGTACTGGTAGAAAACATGTTGTACATTGGTATCTTCAATCCTCTCAGCAGACTTTTAGGAATGATGCTGAGTGAAGAACCAGGGTCGATGTGAATTTGTTTTACCTTAATAGATCCGATATAACTGGTATAATATCGAGGCCTATCATGATGATTATCCTTGAGTAACATGTCATCTTGCGTGAAGGTGATGTTAGAAATCTTCTCAATCATGTTGTGGCATTAAGGACACACTAATAGCTCTTCATCAGGAGTCTTGAGTGGAGCTAAGAATGAGTCTGCATGTATTAGAGCTTCGCTCAAAGCTTCACGAGTTTCCTTCGACAAACGAAGTAACTCGAATATGGAGAGTTAGGCTGGTGTATTGGCCAGTTATGCCATTATATCAAAATTGTAGGGCTTTTCAAGTCCTTAGGGTACATTCTTCTTCAGTAATTTGTCAAAATATACTTCCTTTTGCTTTTCTTTCTCTGTCATAGTAGGCTTCAAAGGACCAGGTTCGGTTGTGACCGGAGCAGCAGGAGTTGGTGAAGTAGGAAGAGTGTCAGGAACATCTTCCGGGACATATTCATAAGTTTTATGATAATCTTTGTCGGATATGGTACTAGTCATGGCTTCTTCTATGGACATTAGAGAAAGAAGTATCATGTTACAGAACTTGAGTTTCTTTTTATCATGCCCATCCTTGGAACGAATCTGTGGGCTGGTCTCATCGTAGCCCAATCCACTATGTAATAATAAACTGTAAATGAACAAGGACATAACTTTATCAGCAGGTGTAAACTGGAATAGAGATATAAACAACTAAGTGCCTTAAAATATTAATTATTATGTGATCGACTTGGGACGTATCAGGCTCTACCATATATAATTGACTATGCATAAGTATAGTAAGGGATCAGGTCAATCATGTATGATTGACTATGTACAAGTACAGGTAAGTGGATCAGGCCAATCATATACGGGGAGCTATGCACAAGTAATAAGATCAGACTACACCCTCGCGTAGTGTGGGTGAGCTATGCACAAGTAGGTGGTATATGATCATATAATCAACTAATACTTCCCCATCCTCACGACTCCTCATGACTGGTATCTATGATACTAACCCGTGTATCCACTGTGTCGAAAATCAAGCATAACACTACATACTAGAATCATAGTAATCGTCAAATAAGAAAACTGTCAGAGAATATACTCGCTTGTGGTCCTGAGCAAGGTGTGAGGATCACTACAAAAAATTCTCATTTTTGAAGGCCATAATCCCTCGGAAATGGTTGTTTTCGAGCGTATCGTGTCGTCGTACTCCCTCGGAAAAGTAAGCATCAGAAAAGGTTTGTTTCCGAAAAACCGTCTGAAATGATAGTATTTGCAATAGCAAAAGACCATCGTATTTGTTTTCTCATCGTCGTAACAAAGTTTTATAAACATAAGACGAATGAGTATTTCCGATAATTCAATGCCTTCAGAAAAAATAAATTTGTGGTCACAAATGTTTACAAACACGACTAACAATTTCTTTTTCGAGTGTCTGTACCAGTCTCTACTGAATCTGCAAATGTACAGGAGCGTCCATGACCAATGGAGTAAAGTAGATTTTGCACTTCAAACGTACAACTTAGCAAAATACATGTGTCAGAAAAGGCTAGTAAAATAGAATATGGGACTTACTTAACTGAAGGGTTCAAAAAATCAAAATAACCAAGCAAAGAAAAGTAATAATTACCAAGTAAATACATTCACCAGGTTTTATTAAGAATTCAAGTCAATAAACCTGAAGGTTTTCTTTTTCTCTATTCATAAACCTACAAGAGTTAACAAGAGTTAAGCAACAAATACAGTAATTGCAATCAACTTGGCTAAAATTTCTTATATTAACCCAGTTTAAACTAACAATTAGAGAATAGACATGAATAATACTTCCACAAAAACAATTTAGTTTCTTCTCAATTATAACTAGGGTTGAAGAGTATACCAAATAGGAGGTACCAATATTATATAAAGAAGACATCATATCATTAAAGCTCATATATGGATTTAAAGCTCATGGTTTTGATGTCCTATTAATAATCAATAAGAGAAATACGAAGAATAACTACAAAAAGGAAAATGTCAAGTATACCTAGACTTGGACGTTCATCGAGGAAATTAAGCAACCATATTGATATTCCAGAACCAAAAAAGTCAATTTCTTGGGTTCTAAATAAATACCAAGAAGGAAGAATAATGACTTGATTTCGAAGAAAAAAACAAAGGCTCACGAGGAAAATATTTGGCAATAATAGATGAAAGCCATCCAGTTCCTAATTAAGTCTACAGACTTATGCAAGCAAGCAAGAAGAAAAAAATAAGCCTACATAAAAGAAAGACTTTCGAGTAGTTTGTCATCGTTAGGAATTAACCTACTGAGTACTGACATCGTAGAACTTTTACTGACAGAAGCAACCAGAAAACTACACTGCGATTCCTTTGAACATGGGTCCCAATATAGTTTTGGTAATCTTAATGATAATATTACTAAAAGTTGAAAAGCTTGACCATATCGTTCAAAGAAAATTTGACAAATTTAGTTAAGAAATCATTGAGACTACCTTCACGAATATCAAAAGCAAACAGAAAGTCCCTCCTCCTCTGGGGATGTCTGGAAGAGGCAACCCAAAGCCTACGACACCTAACTTGCTTCATATATGGATTTGGAAACAAGAGTCCGACCAAATGTGAAACTATAAGATGTAAACAAGTGCCCAAAACAAAAGATGAAAGAGAGAGTACTCATATAATCAGGGGGGTTGATGGTCATGGTCTTAGTGTATAAATGTTCGTAGCACTTTAACATCTTTCAACTTTGATATGGTCTCATCAAAGTGCATGATTCCGGCCACCAAGCATGTGTACTGCAAGAGACCAACATCAAATTCTAGGCTGAGGAGATCGCACCAAATAGAAGTTAGAATAAAACGACAATAGCAAAAGAAGGAAAGGAGTAGTCAATATTCAAATTTTTTTACAGCATCAACAATCGACTAGATGATGCCACCATAATAACTATTTAGGGATATTAATCAGAAGGCTAATTGAAGATGTGACATTTTGATTTATCTGTAACATATTTGAGCTCTCCTAAAGAACATCAATACTTGAAAAAAAAAGAAAAAAATAACAAAGAAACTGGAAAGAGAGCATCTTCATACTAAAGTGGATCATAATAATCTTTGAAACATAAATATGCATGAAATACAAACAACTGTATGAAACTTACCAAGAAAATGGTCTTATATAAGAAAACCTATAATTTTATTACTTTTAGAAGATGGTGTATATATACATTGATCATTAGTACAACAGAGTTTAGAAAATTTCATGTTAGTACTGATTAGATTACAGGAAAATAAATACTTTTTCTTAAAAGAAAATTAATTATACTAGGAGAAGGTTTGATGTTGATGCCTGCAGGATAAACTTAAAACCACAAGACAGTAAGGTGTATGCGATGATACAACAAAATAAATCAGGGAAAATGGACAATGATACTAAACAAAGCCATAATAGGAATTATAAATACAATATTTATTTATAAAAAAAATATCACCATGCTCAAGGAGCTAATCTAGAACGCCGACGACGCCTCCATCGGCCTCTACCTCAACCATCGTCGCCGGCTCCCTCATCTCCCCGGACCTCTCACAGTGGTAGGGCATCGGGCTCCTTCCGGCGATGCTGCATACTTTGTTCGACTGAGGCATTTTCCTTCCGGTATGAGACTTCGGAAGCCCAATTATGAACTCATCAACCTCCTAAACAATTTAATAGGGAACTAGAAATATATTACAACAATGGTGAAACGATAATCTACCTCAATATGACAGACAAAAATTAGGAACCTAATTTCAGGTGAACACAACAAGTTACTTCTAATTTATTCTATTTTTATTTAACAAAACCCCAATCAAATCTTACATAAGAGCAGAATAATAAAATATTAAGCATTAATGAAACCAAACACCAGATAACCCATAAAAAAATGTATCCTAACTAAAGGAAGTTAAACTATACAAATTCTCCTTCAACTACAAAATTGTTCCAATGAATGTTCATAATATGAACCCACAAATTGCATGAAAATTTATACATAAATATAGGGATTGCATGAAAAATGGTTAGGTATAGGAAAAAAATCAATGGAAACCACACCGCTTTAGACATGACGACACGTTTGGCTCGTCGACAATGGGCGAGAGGGCACCGACGTAGTCGAGGAAAAACACAATCTGCTTCAACAACGATGACCTCGTCGAACACTTTGAGAGCGAAGGGTGCCTCAACTATAATCTTAATAAATATTCAGTCCAAAATGAAACTTTCTGGAAATAGGAAAGAATAAAGAGGTGCAAAACTCACCGTCTACATGTCGGACTCGACGACGGCAGCAAGCGCCGAGGCGGCGGCTCTGGCCTAGGTTTGGGGAGGTGGGTTGGGATCAAGGGTTATGATTTGGGGAGGGTTGGGATCTAGCCTTTAGGATCCATTCTCATAGTGGAAAGAGGAGGGAGGTGGAGGGATTTCGGGAGTGGTGTTTGTTGTCTCTGCGGGAAGTAGGGATTTGGGGGAAGAAATAGCTAAAAAATAGGGTAAATAGAGTTTAGACTCTGAGTTTTATCCCAGCTACATGTCCAATGAGAGCGTTTAGATCCAGATTTTTTTTTTATCATTTTACCCTCTTTAGTTTATATAGGAAGATTTTATTGTTGGCATGGGAGTAAGGTTATAAAGGAAAATAAATAAATCAAATAATATAAAATCAGGGTCTAAACTCTCCAATTGGACAAATTAGGGCTCAAACTCTAAACTGGTATAAAATTCAGGGTCTAAACTCTAATTAGCCCAAAAAACCAGTTGAAAATTGATACAAATTTAAAAAATAATTAAATAGCAAATTCGTATGATTGGACCTAATTTTTTGATAGAACATTAAATTTCTGACTACTATACATATGGTAGACCTTTTTTAAATAATAGTTTTTAACATCTTTTGCCACCGAATTATTTTATTTGTGGCTAATGATGTTTTGGTTGTCAATTTTTTTTTGCCAAGCATGTTGCCACTAAAATAATAGTTGTCTAAAAATATTGATCCTCGCCAAAATTTTGGTGGAAAATTTAGTATTCCTGTTCTACTTTTAATGAGAAATATTTTTCGTAGTCGTCTTAGATTATTTTTGCGAAAAAACTATTGGTCGGTCCAAATTAATTAATAGTCGCTAGAGAGTTTGCAATTATTTTTGTAAATCTGAAGAACTTTAGACGACAACTGCATTTTTTAGTCGCTAAAGATCAGTTTGAGCGACTAAATTTCTTTGGTCGTCCCAAATTTTGTGGCCTAAAGTCCTTATTCTTGTAGTGGAGAGGAAGAGAAGATGGCGAATAGGTTTGTGATGGCTGCGGGGGCTCAGATTTTGTGGAGGGGTTGGGTCTAGGTATTTAATACTTAATATGTTATGTGAAACTCACATGACATTTTTCTTCTTCTTAGCTATGTTTACAACCGTTGGGAAAAACATGGTGTGTTACTAATATTAAATTAATTTATTTTTGTTATTTATACTAACAAATTTTTAATTACTAACAGATATTTTTGGAGAAATATTTTAAATTATTTTATTATTTGGAGAAAATTTTAAATTTATTTGGTGAATTATTTGATTATTTGAAAAATCTTTTTGATTTACTTGGTAAATTATTTGATTATTTGGAAAAATCTTTTTAATATTTTTGAAAATATTTGTAATTTTCTTGGTGAATTATTTGATTATTTGGATAAGTTTATGATTTATTTCAGGAAATACTTTAAATTATTCGATTACTTGGAGATAATTTTTTCAATTTACTAGTAAATTCGCACGTATCAATTTTTTAGTATGATATTATGAAAAAAATTAGATAAAAATTTAAATTATATTCTAATATTTTAAATATGATTTGAATATATTTGAATTATAATTTTTATAAATATATCTTTTAAATTTTGGATAAGTGTTTAACTAGATAATATCTTGTAGTTAATTTAAATATAATTTAAATTTTGAATATATTTTATGATGGGTTATATGTTCAAGTGGTTTTAATTTTTTTTTTCTTAACTGTGTAAGAACCTATGCCGTAGTGAATTTTTTTATATTTCTTAATTGATGATATTCATACGCGGTAGTTAATTTTTTAATTTTTTTATATTTCTAATTGATGATATTCATACGACTTTGACAACTCATTTTTGAGCCATTTCTAAGCCACATAATTAAAATTTCTATATTGAAATAATATTGTACATTTTTTATATTTCAATAATATTTAAAATATTCTAAATTAATTTAAAAATTTTAAATTTTTATATATCTATCTACTATTATAATGTGGCTTAGAACCTGCTCCAAATTAAGCCGTCTAAGCCGTATGTTTATCATAAACCAATTAATTTACAAACTTAAAAAAATTTAGTAGATATTAATTTACAAACTTAAAAAAAAATTATAATTGTAACCGTAGTTGTTTTCTCGCGCAGTTTAAAAAAAATTTTAAAACCTAAAATTCTCCTAACTACATATGTAAATCCAAAAATATTTTAAAATTTAAATTATATTGAAACTAACTAAATGATATTATCTAACTAAATAGATATCCAAAATTTTAAAAACATACTTATTACAAATCGTAACTAAAATTAATTCAAATTAAATTTAAAATATTTTAACATAATTTAAATTTCTATATTTCAATAATATCATACATTTTTTCTTTTTCTATATTTCAATTAACATTTAAAATATTCTAATATAATTTAAATTTTTAAAATTTTAAATTTTAAATTTTAATAATATCGTAAATTTCTTTATTTAATTTACGAGCAAGGCATGTGCATTTACTAGAATTTATTTATTTATTTGGTGAATTCTTTGATTATTTGGATAAATATTTTTAATTTATTTGGAGAAATATTTTTGTAAATAAGTATCTTAATTTAGAAAACACTTTAAAAAGATAATACTCATGGCTATTACATTTGAAGAAAATAATTTTATCCAAGAAAATATAAACATAATACAAACATATTTACACACTAATAAAAAAATAATTATGGTTTTTGTATATAAGTCGATTAAATCTCATAATTTTTTAAATAAGTTCCAAAAATTATGAATTGCTTAAAAATTCTTGTAATAAATCGAGTTATGAGTCCCTTAAACCAGAATTAAATTGAAATATTAGCCATTTTATGAATTGCTTAATAGTGACTTGTTCTCTTTCCGGGACCTTGTATTAATGTGGTATTCCATATCTAGGTCTTCGAGGCACCGAGTCAGACATTTGTGAGACTGTTCATTGGACTTCAGGCGAGTACATTCTCTGATAGTTTCTCATTTATGATATCCTCTATGTTCGTTGTATCTAGTGTAGATATACATGTTCTCTTGACACTATGGTTACACGGATTGGTATATCCGGATCTCGTCATGAGATGTTATTCCTTGGTATATGGTGTATATGGTGCAAGTATTGTTTCATTGGTTATCTTGTACATGTACAGACACCGATTCTCGGGGAGACTAGCTATCTTCTTGGGGAATCTAGTGCCATAACGTACCGTGGTTGGATCTATTATACCAGTCGGGGTGGGGAGTATTTTAGTGTAGATATGTGATCATACCCTCCTTGTGCATGTCTTGTTCCTTGTGAGTGTTGATCATACACCGCACGTATAATCAGCCAGGCCATTATACTCTTGTGCAAGTTCCTAAGTCGATCACATGTTAAAGCTAGTACTCACACACTTAGTCATTAGTATTCTTGTTCTATCAGCATATTGTTCATTATTGTATTTCTTTCCAGTACTTCCTTATTGTCTATATATTTCTTGTATCTATTTATGCATCTTGTTTATCCACAGCTACTTACTGTTACATAGTTTTTATCATTATTTGAGAACTGCTGTTAGGGTTGTACTCTGCTCCTTTCCTGACTGGATATATTTTTCCAGATGACACTGAGGAGTACCCTACCTATTATGGACCCCAGGATGTTGTGGGTTTAGATTCTGAGACCCTGGCTCAAGAGGGACTTATCCCAACTGAGACAGTTGACCCTGGAGTTGTAGCTTTATAGTTTTGTAGTATTCTTTTGTACTGGATTTGTCTCCAGCATATTTCTGTATTTTTCTTCAGACTCATTGATGTATTATTTTAGACTCATGAGTTGTATTGTGACTATTCTATTCTTATCTGATTCGTGTTCATTCTATCTTAGTTCTGTGATTGAGTA
Source organism: Iris macrosiphon (assembly GCA_036927795.1). Taxonomy (NCBI): domain Eukaryota; kingdom Viridiplantae; phylum Streptophyta; class Magnoliopsida; order Asparagales; family Iridaceae; genus Iris; species Iris macrosiphon. The sequence continues at coordinate 83,870,450 of JAYESA010000015.1, read as the reverse complement.
CACTATCTTTTGGTGGTTCATTATATTAGATAGACTTTCTAGACAGCGTTCTACCGCCGATTCTGCGGCGTAGGCTGGGCGTTGTTTCCGACTAGTACCCTTACCCCGGGTGCGGGTCGTGACACGTTTTTGGTGGTGGCCCATGCAGGTCTAGCTTCACAAGTATGTGATGTCGTGGTAGTGCGACAACTTAGTTGTACTACTGCGAGCCTGCGATAGGATATAGGATATAGGCTGAGATACTCAATCACATCTAGAAAAATTCTTTTGATTCAACTATTCTCCTTTGATATTGATACTTGATCCCTTAAACATGTCCTTTCCTTGATGTCTTACATCTTGTGCCATATTGATCCTCATTCCGTCTTTTTATAAGACATACTCGGAGATACTTGCGGAGGCACGCAAGGTTGAGCGGGATCTGGGTTTGAAGACCAAGAGAGACCGTGATTCTTTTCTGGGGGCCAACGGCAGTGCAGTATCTGCCAAACGTCCTCATTTCCAGTCCAGACCTTTCCAGCAGCCACAGCAGAACCAGACTCCAGCTAGAGCGCATTTTCACCAGGCACCTCAGCAGCAGAGGCAGTTACAGCAAGCTCTATGCAACTTCTGCAAGAAGCCCGGCCACATCTGGGAAGTTTGCAGAAAGAGGCTAGGAGTTTGTTTGTATTGTGGTACTGAAGGGCATCAATTGAGGGAGTGTCCTCGTCGTGCAGTTCAGGGAGCAGCTCCAGCTCCGAGGGCACAGATGAGACCACCTGCAGTACAACCGAGGGGACCGCTTCCGACACAGCAGCAGCGTTTTGTCCAGCATCAGCAGCAGGGAGGTGCTCGGTAGGGACGAGCGTTTGCTATGACAGTCGAAGAGGAGGAACCCACCGGAGATGTCATCGCAGGTTCTATTCTTCTTGATTCCATTCCAGCTTTAGCTTTGTTTGATAGTGGTGCTTCCCATAGTTTTGTATCTGTTTCTTTTGCTCTAAAGCATGGTTTGGTAGCTGAGTCTTTACTTAGGACTTGCAAGATCATGACCGGGGGAGGCATTATCCTGGTTAATGATATTTGCAAAGATCGGAGAGTTACTCTGGGAGGCCGGGAGTTGAGTGCGTGTCTACTTGTAATGCCACTTCCGAGCTACGATATTGTACTCGGGATGGATTGGTTGAGTAGGCACCGTGCTAGCATAGATTGTAGAGGAGGTAGAGTTTTGTTTGGTCCGCCAGGAGAGCCAGAGTTCGAGTTTGCTAGAGGAGCTGCGGAGCAGGAAGAAGGCATTATTTGTGGAGCTATGGTGGAAGACAAGGAGTTGCCACATCCGTTGATAGCAGAATTTTTAGATGTGTTTCCTGAAGAATTGCCAGGATTGCCGCCAGATCGAGATGTTGAATTTTCTATAGACTTGGTGCCAGGTGTAGAACCGATTTCGCAGCATGTCTATAGAGTAAACAACAGCGAGCTGGTCGAGTTGAAGAAGCAGGTGGACGAATTGCAGGATAAGGGGTTTATCAGATCGAGTTCTTCACCATGGGGAGCCCCGGTATTGTTTGTACCGAAGAAGGATGGATCGGTGCGTATGTGCATTGATTACAGGACTTTGAATAATCTCACTATCAAGAATAAGTATCCTTTGCCACGGATTGATGATCTGTTTGATCAGTTGAGTGGTGCGAAGGTGTTTTCTAAGATAGATTTGAGATCAGGCTACCATCAGGTGAAGGTGAAGCCGGGGGACATACCGAAGACTGCTTTTAGAACTCGGTATGGTCAGTTCGAGTTTATGGTGATGCCGTTTGGTTTGACTAATGCACCGGCGGTATTTATGAACTTGATGAACAAGGTGTTCCACCAGTACCTTGACAAGTTCGTAGTGGTGTTCATCGACGACATACTCATATACTCGAGGACACCGGAGGAGCATGAGGAGCATTTGAGGATTGTGTTGGATGTGCTGAGGAAGGAGAAGCTGTATGGAAAGTTGTCCAAATGTGAGTTTTTCTTGGACAAGGTGGAATTCTTGGGGCATGTTGTGACTGGTGATGGTATTTCAGTGGATCCGAAGAAGATTTCAGCAGTGGAATCTTGGAAGACTCCGAGTTCGGTAGCAAAGATCAGGAGTTTCTTGGGATTGGCAGGCTACTACAGAAAGTTTGTGCAAGATTTTTCGAGGATTGCCGAGCCGATGACCAGACTCACAAGGAAGGATGTGGAGTTTGTTTGGACGGAAGATTGTCAGGCCGCTTTTGAGGAGTTGAAGAAGAGGTTGACGTCTGCTCCTATTTTGACATTGCCATCAGGGTCCGGAGGTTTCACTATTTATAGTGATGCATCGGGAAAGGGTTTAGGTTGTGTTCTTCAGCAGCATGGGAAAGTGATTGCCTATGCATCCAGGCAATTGCGTCCTCATGAAAAGAACTATCCTACCCATGATTTGGAGTTGGCGGCTGTCATATTCGCCCTGAAGTTGTTGAAACATTATTTGTACGGAGAGCGTGTGGAGATCTTCACAGACCACAAAAGCTTGAAGTACGTTTTTACGCAGAAGGAGTTGAACATGAGGCAGCGTCGGTGGTTGGAACTGATGAAGGATTTTGATATCTCTTTGCAATATCATCCTGGGAAGGCCAATGTAGTTGCCGATACTTTGAGCAGGTATCCGGTAGCTATGTTCTTGACGCAGGATCGATATTTGTTGGAGGACTTGGAGAGCTTGGGCATTGAGGTGATTGTTCCTGGTGGTGCTATGCAGATGTGGGGATTGCAGATACACTCAGATTTGATGGACAGGATCAAGGCAGCACAGTATGATGACGTATCTTTGAGGAGTATCAGAGCTCAGGTGAGAGCAGGATTGGAGGATGATTTCACTATTGCAGAGGATGGATCCTTGAGGCATGGAGTTAGATTGTGTGTGCCTAGTGGGGAGTTTCGCGAGGAGGTATTGCAGGAAGCGCATCGCTCTCAGTATTCCATACATCCAGGTGCTAACAAGATGTATCGGGATATGCGAGAGAGTGTGTGGTGGTATGGCATGAAGAGGGAAGTGGCACAGTTTGTATCCAGATGCTTAGTGTGCCAGCAGGTGAAAGCCGAGAGGCAGAGGCCAGGAGGGTTACTTCAGCCATTACCCATTCCAGAGTGGAAGTGGGAACACATTACTATAGATTTTGTGTCCGGACTACCACGATCTCCAGGAGGGAAAGACGCGATTTGGGTCATTGTTGATAGATTGACCAAGTCGGCCCACTTTTTGCCTTTCAAGGTGGGTTTGTCTACGGAGAAGCTGGTAGAGATGTATGTGAGGCAGATCATTAGGATACATGGAGTTCCCGTCAGCATAGTCTCAGATCGGGATAGTCGTTTCACTTCTCATTTCTGGAGGAGTTTGCAGGAGAGTTTGGGCACTCAGCTCAAGTTCAGTACTGCATATCATCCCCAGACAGATGGGCAGTCAGAGAGGACTATTCAGACTCTCGAGGATATGTTGTGCACTTGTGTACTAGATTTCGGGGGTTCTTGGGAGGACCATCTCCATTTGGTAGAGTTTGCTTACAACAACAGTTACCAGGCCAGTATAGAGATGTCACCTTTTGAAGCTCTATATGGTCGGAGGTGTCGTACTCCTTTGTCTTGGGACGATATTGGAGAGAGAGTTTTGCTTGGGCCAGAGATGGTTGTGGATGCAGCAGAGAAGGTTCAGTTGATCAGAGACAGACTTTGAGTGGCGCAGGACAGACAACGGCATTGGGCCGATAGCCATCGGAGACCCTTGGAGTTTGAGGTATAGTTTAGATTTTATTTTGTGTGCTTGTTCTTGGTTGTTTGTTATAGATAAGTTCTTAAGGTGGTGTTTTGTTCTAGGTGGGTGGTTTGGTGTTTCTGAGGATTTCTCCGACACGAGGCACGATTCGCTTCGGTGGAGGCGGAAAGCTTAGTCCGCGATTCATTGGACCTTTTACTATTCTAGAGAGGGTCGGTGCAGTTGCTTATAGACTAGACTTGCCACCTGCATTAGAGGGAGTGCACAACGTGTTTCATGTGTCACAGTTGAGACGATACGTGGCAGATCCTAGTCATGTATTGGATCACTCAGAGATAGAGGTGGGCCCTACTCTTAGCTATCCAGAGCAGCCAGTTGGAATTCTGGATCGGAGAGAGAAGGTGCTGAGGAACCAGACTATTCCTTTGGTGCGCGTCGCATGGAGGCATCACTCTCCAGGGGAGTCTACCTGGGAGAGAGAGGATGACATGCGAGAGCGTTATCCATATTTGTTTGTACCTTGAGGTATGTTATTTCTAGTTATGTTCTGTTCATTGTTATGTTCTGTTCATTAGTTAGTTGTGATTCTTTAGTTCTGTTCTGTGATTTTCTGGAGGTAGTTTTCGTCTTTGAATTTCGAGGACGAAATTATTTTAAGGAGGGTAGACTTGTCACTACCACATTTTCTAGGAAAGGATATTTTGGTAATTTTCTATTTAAATAAATATTGTGCATGGTAAATAATTATTTGTTGTATTATTTAATTGTTGTTAGTTATTATTTAATTATTTTAGACTTATTTTAGTGGACCCAACTAGTTTAGTTTGGACCCATGGACCAACATGAATTAATTAGTTAGACTTGGCCCATTTAGAAAGCCCATAGTTAAGGAGATGGATTAAATTAATTAAATGATTAGACTAGAAGCTTCCTTCCTTAATTATTTCTTCATGAGAGGCCCCAAGGGGTACATTGGACATTTTACAATTGCTTGGGGGAGGGGCTATGGCCGGCCTATTAAAGAGGGGAGGAATTTCTCTCTCCTCTCATCTCATTCCAAATCTAGATCTAGAATTCTCCCACTACCAAATTCCCTCCATTCCCAATCCAATTCCCTACCAAATTCATTCCAAATTCTTCCTAATTCACCATTAGAGAAGGAGGAAGCAAGGATCTAGAAGAAGGAAGCAAGGATCTACAAAGAGGAGCAAGGATCTACAATTTGGAGCAAGTTCATCTCAATTGGAGGTTTCATTGGGAATCCATCTCCCAATAGGTATAATTCAGATTTTTCCATTTAAATAGCTTCTAAATCTGAGATTTAATCATGTAAAATCAACCTATATGTATGTAGTACCCATAGGACTTTGTTTTGTGTTCATAGGAGACCCATGGAGAAAGTTATGGTGCTTTTTGTGTCAATTTTGTTGGAATTCCGAATTTATATTTTGTTGTGTGTGTCAATTGATCCTATAGATCAATTGAACATGAGATTTGTGTTTGAGGCTAGTATCGTGTCCATATTGGGATACTTGTGGTTCGTATCCCAACTATTTGGTGATACGTGTCATTTGGGGGTTTTCCTCCGACACGGGGCTTTGAACATGTCATATTTTGACACGGACACATAGATCTACTTTTGACGCTTTGATTTGTTCATAAATATTATTTGTGATTTGTTTATGTCCTTCGGGGTGCATTTGGTTGTGTGTTGGACTCGTGTCGCATGCGTATCCTAGATCTAGTGGGATACGGTGAGATACTCTCCAATTGTGTGTATTTTTGCATAGATCTAATTAATTGTGGTTCAATTCTTCATTTATAATTAGTATATATATATGGATATTAAGTATTTATTTTGTGTATTTATTATAGTAATTATTGTAGCATAGATCTATATTTTGGGTGTGCTAATATAATGTACAATATAATATGTAGCTTTCTTGCATGCAAATATATATGTTACTACTTGTTAAATAATATAATTTATACATAAAATATTTTATAAAATATATTTGTATGTTTAATTGTGTAATTATATTATTTATATTTATTATGTAATTATTTGGATATTAATGTAAATATTTTAGGTGTGCTTCTAGCCATGTAAATTATATGTTCTTTGTTAAATATTTGAAGGTATAAGTTTATGTGTATATTAATATATATATGTACATTTTTGTATTAATGGTTTATATATATATATATACTGTTTTATATATTCTGTTTATATATATATATATATATTGTTTATATATTCTGTTTTTATATATATAATTATATATATACAACTTGTTTTAGTGACAGTGAATTAATGACAGTAAAAAACTGTCATTAATTAGCCGACTAATAGCAGCCGCTGTAGCCTTCGAGCAATTAATGACAAACCTGTCATTAATTGCAGCAGCGGAAAACAGCAGCTTTTCTACGACGCTTTTCCGTGACAGTTTAACTGTCAGCGAAAACCAAAGCAGTGGCAGTTTATTATTTGGGTTTCGGTGACAGTCCTTCGGTGACAGTCCCGACTGTCACTATTTAAACTGTTTTGATTTAATCCTATTTTATTCACTGTTTTTCAATGACGCTTTGACAGATTTAATGTATATATTATATATTATAATTGTATATATATATATGTATATATATATGTGTTTTGTGAGGAATAATAATTGTAATAATATATTATGTTATTTATATAAATGTTGGGTTGTATATATATTATTTTAGGGTATATATTAATTATATTATTAGTATACTTTGTGTGAGTTCTTTTTGAATCTAATTTAATTCCTAAATTATTGTAGTTTATCTCTATATTATTTTATAGATGTCTTGTGAGGTTGACTTTGGGTTTGACCATGTTTGACTTTAGTGGACTTTAGAGTTGACCATAGTTGACTTTTGACTTAGAATTGACTTATTGACCTAGAAATTGCCTAGTTTGACTTGTTCTCTTTCCGGGACCTTGTATTAATGTGGTATTCCATATCTAGGTCTTCGAGGCACCGAGTCAGACATTTGTGAGACTGTTCATTGGACTTCAGGCGAGTACATTCTCTGATAGTTTCTCATTTATGATATCCTCTATGTTCGTTGTATCTAGTATAGATATACATGTTCTCTTGACACTATGGTTACACGGATTGGTATATCCGGATCTCGTCATGAGATGTTATTCCTTGGTATATGGTGTATATGGTGCAAGTATTGTTTTATTGGTTATCTTGTACATGTACAGACACCGATTCTCGGGGAGACTAGCTATCTTCTTGGGGAATCTAGTGCCATAACGTACCGTGGTTGGATCTATTATACCAGTCGGGGTGGGGAGTATTTTAGTGTAGATATGTGATCATACCCTCCTTGTGCATGTCTTGTTCCTTGTGAGTGTTGATCATACACCGCACGTATAATCAGCCAGGCCATTATACTCTTGTGCAAGTTCCTAAGCCGATCACATGTTAAAGCTAGTACTCACACACTTAGTCATTAGTATTCTTGTTCTATCAGCATATTGTTCATTATTGTATTTCTTTCTAGTACTTCCTTATTGTCTATATATTTCTTGTATCTATTTATGCATCTTGTTTATCCACAGCTACTTACTGTTACATAGTTTTTATCATTATTTGAGAACTGCTGTTAGGGTTGTACTCTGCTCCTTTCCTGACTGGATATATTTTTCCAGATGACACTGAGGAGTACCCTACCTATTATGGACCCCAGGATGTTGTGGGTTTAGATTCTGAGACCCTGGCTCAAGAGGGACTTATCCCAACTGAGACAGTTGACCCTGGAGTTGTAGCTTTATAGTTTTGTAGTATTCTTTTGTACTGAATTTGTCTCCAGCATATTTCTGTATTTTTCTTCAGACTCATTGATGTATTATTTTAGACTCATGAGTTGTATTGTGACTATTCTATTCTTATCTGATTCGTGTTCATTCTATCTTAGTTCTGTGATTGAGTACACTATCTTTTGGTGGTTCATTATATTAGATAGACTTTCTAGACAGCGTTCTACCGCCGGTTCTGCGGCGTAGGCTGGGCATTGTTTCCGACTAGTACCCTTACCCCGGGTGCGGGTCGTGACAATAGGCCTCCTATGAACTCAATTCCAATTCCTATGGGTAGCCTATGCATATGGGTTAGTTTTTCATGGTTAAATCTCAGATTTAGAACCTAATTTAAGGAAAAAAACTGAATTGTACCTATTAGAAGATGGATTCCCAATGCAACCTCCAAATTTGATAAAATTGGCCTTCAACTTGTAGATCCTTGTTCCTCTTTGTAGATCCTTGCTTTCTCATTCTAGATCCTTGCTCTACTAGCCTTCAATGGTGAATTAGGAAGGAATTGGGATAAAATTTGGTAGGGAATTGATATGGGAATGAAGGAATTTGGTTGAGGAAAATTCTAGATCTAGTTTTGAAATAAAAAGAGGAGAGAGAAACTTTTTCTCCCTCTTTATAATGGCCGGCCCCCTTGCCCCTTCCTCAAGCTACTATGTAATATCCATTATACCCCTTGGGGCCTCTCATGAAGAAATAATCAAGGAGGGAAGGTTCTAGTCTAATGGTTTTAATTAAACTAATCATCCTCCTAATGAATGGGCTTCAAGTTGGGCTCAATTCTAACAATTTAATAAATGTTGGTCCATGAATTAATCTAAACTAGTTAGGTCCACTAACACAAGTCCAAAACAATAAACTAAAAATAATTAAATAATACAACAAATAATTATTCAACATGCACAATATTTAATTAATTATGAATTACCAAAATACCCTTTCCTAGAAAATATGGTAGTGACGAGTCTACCCTCCTTAAAATAATTTTGTCCTCGAAATTCAAAGCCAAAAACTACCCGCAGAAAATAATAGAACAGAACAAAAGAACAGAACATAATTAGGAAAGAATATACCTCAAGGTACAAACAAATATGGATAACGCTCTCGCATTTTATCCTCTCTCTCCCAGGTAGATTCCTCTGGAGAGTGATGCCTCCATGCGACGCATACCAAGAGAATAGTCTGGTTCCTCAGCACCTTCTCTCTTCGATCCAGAATCTCAACTGGCTGCTCTGGATAGCTAAGAGTAGGGCCCACCTCTATCTTTGAGTGATCCAACACGTGACTAGGATCCGCCATGTACCGTCTCAACTGTGATACATAAAATACACTGTGCACTCCCTCTAATGCAGGTGGCAAGTCTACTCTATAAGCAACTGCACCGACCCTCTCTAGAATAGTGAAAGGTCCGATGAATCGTGGACTAAGTTTTCCGCCTCCACCGAAGCGAATCGTGCCTCATGTCGGAGAAATCCTCAGAAACACCAAACCACCCACCTAGAACAAAACACCACCTTGAGAACTTAATCTATAACAAACAACTAATAACAAGCACAAAACAAAAATCTAAAACTATACCTCAAACTCCAAAGGTCTCCGGTGGCTATCGGCCCAATGCCGCTGTCTGTCCTGTGCCACTCAAAGTCTGTCTCTGATCAGCTTAACCTTCTCCGCTGCATCCACAACCATCTCTGGCCCTAGAAAAGCTCTCTCTCCAACATCGTCACATGACAAGGGAGTATAACATCTTCGACCATACAGAGCCTCAAATTGTGACATCTCTATACTAGCCTGGTAGCCGTAGTTGTAAGCAAACTCTACCAAATGGAGATGCTCCTTCCAAGAATCCCCAAAATCTAGTACACAAGTACGCAGCATATCCTCGAGAGTCTGAATAGTCCTCTCTGACTGCCCATCTGTCTGAGGATGATATGCAGTACTGAACTTGAGCTGGGTGCCCAAACTCGTATGCAAACTCCTCCAGAAATGAGAAGTGAAACGACTATCCCGATTTGCGACTATGCTGACGGGAACTCCATGTATACTGACGATCTTTCTCACATACATCTTTGTCAGCTTTTCCGTAGACAAACCCACCTTGAAAGGCAAAAAGTGGGCCGACTTGGTCAACTTGTCAACGATGACCGAAATCGCGTCTTTCCCTCCTGGAGATCGTGGAAGTTCGGACACAAAATCCATAGTAATGTGCTCCCACTTCCACTCTAGAATGGGTAATGGCTGAAGTAAACCACCTGGCCTCTGCCTCTCGGCTTTCACCTGCTGGCACACTAAGCATCTGGATACAAACTGTGCCACTTTCCTCTTCATGCCAAACCATCACACACTCTCTCATATATCCTGATACATCTTGTTGGAACCTGGATGTATGGAATACTGAGAGCGATGCCCTTCTTGCTATACTTCCTCACGCAGCTCCCCACTAGGCACACACAATCTAACACCATGTCGCAAAGAACCATCCTCAGCAATGGTGAAATTATCCTCCAATCCTGCTCTCACCTGAGCTCTGATGCTCCTCAGACATACATCCTCATACTGGGCTGCCTTGATCCTGTCAATCAACTCTGAGTGTATCTGCATCCCCCATATCTGCATAGCCAAACCAGGAACTATTACCTCAATGCCCAAGCTCTCCAAGTCCTCCAACAAATATCGATCCTGCATCAAGAACATAGCTACCAGATATCTACTCAAGGCATCGGCAACTATATTAGCTTTCCCAAGATGATACTGGAAAGAGATGTCAAAATCCTTCATCAGTTCCAGCCACCGATGCTGCCTTATATTCAACTCCTTCTGCGTGAAAACGTACTTCAAGCTCTTGTGGTCTATGAAGATCTCCACATGCTCTCCGTACAAATAGTATTTCACAACTTCAGGGCAAAGATGACTGCTGCCAACTCCAAATCATGGGTAGGATAGTTCTTCTCATGAGGACGCAATTGCTTGGATGCATAGGCAATCACTTTCAAATTCTGCTGAAGAACACAACCTAAACCTTTCCTCGATGCATCACTATAAATAGTGAAACCTCCAGACCCTGATGGCAACGTCAAAATAGGAGCAGACATCAACCTCTTCTTCAATTTCTCAAAAGCAACTTGGCAATCATCCGTCCAAACAAACTCTAGATCCTTCCTGGTGAGTCTGGACATCGGCTTGGCAATCCTCAAAAAATCTTGCACAAACTTCCTGTAGTAGCCTGCCAATCCCAAGAAACTCCTGATCTCTGCTACTGAACTCGGGGTCTTCCAAGATTCTATTGCTGCGATCTTCTTCGGATCCACTAAAATACCATCACCAGTCACAACTTGTCCCCAAAACTCCACCTTGTCTAGTAAGAACTCACACTTGGATAGCTTACCGTACAGCTTCTCCTTCCTCAGCACATCCAACACAATCCGTAAATGCTCCTCATGCTCCTCCGGTGTCTTCGAGTATATGAGTATGTCATCGATGAACACCACCACGAACTTGTCAAGGTACTGATGGAATACCTTGTTCATCAAATTCATAAATACTGCCGGGGCATTAGTCAACCCAAACGGCATCACCATAAACTTATACTGACTATACCGAGTTCTAAAAGCAGTCTTCGGTATGTCCTCCGGCTTTACTTTCACCTGGTGGTAGCCTGATCTCAAGTCTATCTTAGAAAATACCTTGGCACCACTCAACTGATCGAACAAGTCATCAATCTGTGGCAAAGGGTATTTATTCTTGATAGTGAGATTATGCAATGCCCTGTAATCAATGCACATGCGCACTGATCCGTCCTTCTTCGGTACAAACAATACCAGGGCTCCCCACGGTAAAGAACTCGATCTGATAAACCCCTTATCCTGCAATTCGTCCACCTGCTTCTTCAGCTCGACCAGCTCGCTGTTGTTTACTCTATAGACATGCTACGGAATTGGTTCTGCACCTGGCACCAAGTCTATAGAGAATTCAACATCTCGATCTGGCGGCAATCCTGGCAATTCCTCAGGAAAAATATCCAAGAACTCTGCTATCAACGGATACAACAACTCCTTGTCTTCCACCATAGCTCCAAAAATAATGCCTTCTCCCTGCTCTGTAGCTCCTCTAGCAAACTCGAACTCTGGCTCTCCTGGCGGACCAAACAAAACTCTACCTCCTCTATAATCTATACTAGCATGGTGCCTACTCAACCAATCCATCCCAAGTACAATATCGTAGCTCAGAAGTGGCATTACAAGTAGGCACGCACTCAGCTCCCGGTCTCCCAGAGTAACTCTCCGATCCTTACAAATATTATTAACCAGGATAATGCCTCCCCCGATCATGATCTTGCAAGTCCTACGCAAAGACTCAGCTACCAAACCATGCTTCAGAGCAAAAGAAACAAATACAAAACTATAGGAAGCACCACTATCAAATAAAGCTAAAGCTGGAATGGAATCAAGAAGAACAGAACCTGCGATGACATCTCCGGTGGGCTCATCCTCCTCGACGATCATAGAAAATGCTCGTCCCTGATGTGCACCTCCCTGATGCTGATGCTGGACATAACGCTGCTGCTGGGTCGGAAGCGGCGGTCCCCTCGGCTGTACTGCAGGTAGTCTTGCATGTATCCTTGGAGCTGGAGCTACTCCTTGAACTGCACGACGAGGATTGGAAGGACACTCCCTTAGCTGATGCCCTTCGGTATCACAATACAAATAAACCCCCAGCCTTCTCCTGCAAAGTTTCCAGATGTGGCCGGGCTTCTTATAGTAGTGGCAGAAAGCTTGCTGTAACTGTCTCTGCTGCTTTGGTGCCTGGTGAAATGGTGCCCTAGCTGGAATCTGGTGCTGCTGCGGCTGCTGAAAAGGCCTGGACTGGAAATGAGGATGCTTGGCAGATACTGTACTGTTGTTTGCCCCCAGAAAAGAATCGCGATCTCTTTTGGGCTTCAAACCCAACTCCCGCTCCACCTTGCGTGCCTCCGCAAATATCTTCGAGTATGTCTCATAAAAAGACGGAATGAGGATCTTCACTTCCCAGTTTAGACCCTCACGAAAATGAATAGCCCGAACCTCCGGCTCTCTCACCAGATACTCCGTAAATCGGCTCAACCTGCAGAATTTTGCGGCGTATTCCTCCACAAATATGCTCTCCTGAATTAGGCCCTCAAACTGCCTTCCCAATATGATTTCTAGGCCAAAACTATGTCTTGAAATATGATTTCTAGGCCAAAACTATGTCTTGAAAGGCAAACTAGGCCAATTACCTAGGTTCCTTGGTCGATACTAGGTTTTCTAGGCTTTGACAAGGTCAATTAGTCAATAATAGAATGCTACTAGCTATTACCTAGCTGGTACTAATTAGTACTAATGTATTCTTGTCACGTCCCAGTCCCAAAATACATAGGACTAGGACACGTAAGCATGCCAGCCGCATGGATATGGCAACTCCAATATATGGAAACCATAACCCATACGTACGCTGTAATATGAATATCAAATCCACAAGTGGTATAAAATGTATCACAAGTCACATGGTTACAATCTAAATCTTATCCACAGAAAATTAATATAAATAAATAACCAACATCTATATAACTAGATCTCAATATAAGTATCTAAGGATGATAGTTGGATGGAAATAAATCTACTACCAACTCGAATGAAAAAGTACAACACAATAAACACAATATAAGAATACCAGCTAACGACCATGGGGCTCGAAGAGAAGACATTCTCGAAACATATGTAACCATCCAAATCTGCACTCCTGCGAATACTCAAGAACAGATACACCTGGAAAGGGACCAGGTCCTCAGAGGGACGTAACAAGATACATAGAAGCAAGCCAATTTGAATACAGTAAACATGCATAATGTTTGAAAATATATAAGTACGCTGTACAGGATAATCTATATGAATGCAATGAGGACAACTTTTTGACGTATGGACAAGGGTAGGCTACTCGATCTAAGCCTCACAACTCACATACCCGTCTAGAACATCAGAAATTGACATACCTCGGGGGTAGCGACCAGCACGACTCTACAAAAATAGACATACCTCGGGGGTAGCGACCAGCGCGACACACGCCCGTAGTGCGAACTATATACTACGGTTTACCAGAGTGGTTAAAAGCCCATACGCCTAATGATTGTCCTCTCATGATACTAAGTGTCATGTGTGTGTCAACATATCTAATATATAGTAATGACTAAAAGAAACTACACATGCAATGAATATACAGAAATACAATGAATATACAGAAATATAATAAGCATGCAAAGTACTGTAAATAATTTGCCAAGGTATCTTGCCTGGTAAGAAAGCTGCAAGGTGTACTGCCTAGAAGTCAAGCACACAGGATCAGAAGCTACGGCCTCAGAACAAATATCTCCGGATGCTGAAATAGATATCACCAACGTTCCCAGAATAAGCAAATTAGCTAGAAAGCACTTCCCTTTCATCCAATTTGGACACAGGGGCAAAACGGTAATTTTGGGTTAAAGTGGGGTCCACGTGTGGCCCACTTTGCATCGAAAAGCGTGCCAAGGGTAAGAGTCTCTAAATGGGACAAATTATAGGTCAAACAACTCTAAATGTCAATACGAACTCAACGATATGTCCAAATATGGAATCCGATGAGCCGAACACAAATTCGCCCAAAAAGTCAACTGTAGGGCCCGCCAATTGGCGACTTGGTCAACTGTCTCAGAATTACGTGAAAATTGGGTCACAGGACCATCGCATTACCACGAGTCCAGTGGCGCAAGTTTTGTCGCAATCTGACGAGCGTGCACAAAATGTGTACGGCTTTCGCAAAAGTTGCGACACGGGATTTGTCCGCGGATACGGACTGATTTCGACGCGCACACGCGTCCGAATCAGTTTCCGCGAACTCTCACGTGTCCGGGTACACTGCGTGCACCGTTTGGTACACTTGGTACACGGTGGGGCGGTCTCATTTGGCGGGGCGCACTCCGTTTCACAACTTTTAGAAATCTGGAAAAAGTGTATTTTTGGGGTTTTCCAACGAATTTAATTCTACATACAGCAGATAATAATCTAATGTTAATTAACAGAAATTAAACTAGGTCAGGTGGTCTCCGCATACCAAAAAAAAAATTAGATTCGGATCCCTGTTGTGGGAGATACGAATCCGGGAATATAGGTGGTCACCGCAGTTTTCTGCGAGAACCGAAAAGTGGTCTTCTTCCATCAACTTGGACGCTGTTTTCGCCTAGGGTTATGCGTTGTTCGAGGTCAACTAACATACAAATATGGAAGGGGTATAGGTGAGGATCATACCGGAGAAGACGGGGTCAAATTTGGTCGAGCGAGGGCACGGAAATCAGAGCGGGAACATGGCTTCGCTGCAGTAAAATTTTGCAGTGTTCTCGCGCGATCGCGGAAGCGGCGACCGGCCGGCGGTGGCTGCGCGCTGCCCGGCGGCGGCGGGTCAGCGCGGGAGGCGGCGGGCTCGGGGTTGGAGGATGGTGCTAGTAGGGTTAGGGTTTACGTTGATATATAGATATATATAGACGAGAGAGAGAGAGAGAGTCGGGTCGGGGATCTTCCGCTCGCGGGTGAGGACTCCTGCTGGGCCACGCCTGGGAAGAGATTAGCTGGGCTAAGGAGGTTAGGGAATTTGCTGGCTAAGGGTTTTGTTAGTAGTAGTTTTGTGTTTTTTTTTTCATTTCCTTTTTCTTTCTTTTTCATTTCTTTTCTTTTAAAAAAAAATGTATATATATATATATATATATATATATATATATATATATATATATATATATATATATATATATATATATATATATATATATATATATATATATGAGCATAGAAAAAAATCTAGAATTTGTATTAGTGCATACCATTAAACTAGCAACTGTCCAAAGGGTCTCCTACATGAAATAAATTAGGAAAAATTTATATCGGCTCCATAAATCTCCTAAATGCATAAACACCTCAAATAAAAATTAAATAAAATCTATTTCTCCTAATTTGCTCATAATTACTACAATTTAATTAATAATTAATTAAAAAATAGATTAATACGATTTTTAGGATTAGGGGTTTTACAATTCTAGCTATATTAGTATTATATTAGCTACTATTTACTATACTAGATACTATTAATAATATATACTATGGTATCAAGGTAAACTTACCTTAGCTTGATGTTAGAAACACTAGACTAAAACTAACCCATGACACCCTCAATACCCTCACTTAACATTTATAACTAACATCAACACCCATTACCTGTATACTGAATAATGATACTCCATCTAACCTCTGAACTAACACCCCCTTAAATACTCACACACTGATACATCCCGGCCTGACTCACTCTTGTAGTGCACAAGAGAGCACTGCACTCTCCATATCTGAACACAAGCCACCAAGTCACTAAGCACAGACACACAGGTGCACATTTACACAAGCACACAAGTGTTCAAGCATGTATCGGTCAGTCCCCCATATCTTGCACCTTGTTGTGCATACCAAATAGTACAACTAAACTGAACATTGTTTAGTCTCCTAACACCACAACTTGGTTGCAATAGATAATATAATGCACTGCCAGATAAACCACACTCTACTTCAAGGTTGCAACACCTACTTACCCTGACCTACACATAATCAACTGTAGGCATTGCCACTTCAAATATTCCCTGCCACCAACTGCTCGAGCCCAACTGTCAACTAGAGCACCTACTGCATCATCAGGTAAAACCTGGTACTTGAGCACCCAAACTTTATTGATACCAACATCCAGGTAATCTCTGATACTCCCCCTCTGATCTGCAACTACTGAATGTACCCACTATAATCCTATTGTCACAGTTCAGTTGAACTGGTACCAAGTGCCTCAGTTCCTACAACTGAAGGCAACCCCCCCTTGAGTGCACAGCAAGGGTACTGCTACTTCCAAGCTAACCCTATAACCCAACTCATTATACAAGTTTACACTGATACTTCAAAGTATCAGTATCTAAGTCTCCCATTGTAATCTGATACACAGTGTATCACACTGTCAAGCCCCCAAATACTCCTTAATACATGTTATTTATACTGCTACTATATTTCCTCCTTCACATACTAAATAATTATATATACCTTAATATATATACACATATATACATACATATCACCAATAGTGTTGAGTGTACACAATATACACTCTAATAATCATTTCCTCAAACACTTTGAGGGCACCAATATGATACTCTCTTTAGTGTCATGATACTCTATCAATCTCATGCCAAATCCCCCAATACTCTATTAATAATAAAAATAAATATTAAATATATCTATTTATAACTATTATGATTAGTTACCATGCATATTAGAGAGCAATACATCAACAAGCACAAAAACCCAAATAAAAGTCCCGTATCACATCGTATCATACCGTATCGTAATACTCAATACTCGTATCCATTTGTGGACATGATACTCCCCCCACATGACCAATATAACTCTAATTAGGTCTAGCAAACCTAATGACAAACACTTTGTGTCCCATTCTCGGATTTCTCCCAAAATGGATACCAAACTCAATGTAGAATTCAAAATAGGGTCAATAGGAGTTCAAACTCCTTCCTATGGGTAGCTCTAATGCTTGAGTACATTCTAAATGCTCTAAAATACTCAATAGAACTAATTAGAGAAGGAAAATTCGGAATTTACCTATTGGGAGATGGATTCCTAATGAAAGCTGAATAGGACTCGATTTGGACACAATCACCAAGCCCAACTCCTTCTTCTCCAAAGCCCCTTGCAACCACTAGTTTCTAATCTCCTTAGATGGTGAGGATGAGGGAATTTGAGAGGAATTTGGGGTGAAATTGATGGTGGAATGAACTATTAGGGAAGAACACTAATGGAGAATAAAATAGAATGTGTAAATGGAGGAGAGAGAGAGAGAGAGAGAGAGAGAGAGAGAGAGAGAGAGAGATTCACCCTCAAAATAGGACCGCCCCCCATCTTCTCCCTTTCCCAAGTAATGTGAATAGTCTAGAATGCCCTAAGTCGGTTGTCATAAAGAATTAATTAGTGGAAGTCTATATTCCTAATGTGGGTTCAATCTAATTTCTAATTAAGGAGGAGGGTTAACTTAGATTGAGTCTATTGCGACTAGTCCAATAAATTGGTTAAGTTGTCATATCTAGTTGGTTAGGTCCACTAAGGTCTTGTCTAACTAAATAATCTAATCCTTAACAAATACTAATATTAATCATAACATATGGCATATACATCTATATAAATAAATAAAACCACATTATTTACAATAATACACAATGACAAAAATACTCATATTCTATAAATATGGTAGTGATAAATCTACCCTCCTTAAAAAATAATTTTGTCCTCAAAATTAACTAAACTAGCATAAGACGCAACAGGACAAGAAGAACTATAACTCAAGGCTCAAAAAGGTATGTGTACTGCTCGCGTATTTCATCCTCCCTCTCCCAGGTTGACTCACCTGGAGAGCGATGCCTCCACGCGACGCAAACCATATGAATGGTCTGGTTCCGCAGCCCTGCGATCCAAAATCTCCACAAGCTGCTCTGGATAGCTGAGAGTCGGACCAACCTCGATCTTCGAGTGATCTAGTATGTGACTGGGCTATGCTATGTACCATCTCATCTACGACACATGGAACACATCATGTACTCCCTCTAGTGCAGGCGGCAAGTCTAGTCCGTAGGCCACAGCACCGACCCTCCCAAGAACACTGAAGGGTTTGATGTACCATGGACTAAGCTTCCCGCCTCCACCAAAACAAATTATGTCCTGTGTCTGAGAAATCCTCAGAAACATCAGATTGCCTACCTAAAACAATACAGCCTTAACACTCAATCTAAAACAAAGCAATCACAAGTAATACAAAACAAAACTTATATCTCAAACTCTAGAGGTAACCGGTGGCTGTCGACCTAATGCCGCTGTCAATCTTGCGCCACCCGAAGTCTATCTCTAATCAGTTTGACCTTCATAACTATATCTACGACCATCTCTGTCTCCAATAAAGCTCTCTCACCGACATCATCCCAAGATAAAGGAGTACGATACCTCCGGCTGTATAAAGCCTCAAATGGTGATATCTCAATACTGGCCTGGTAACTGTTGTTGTAAGAAAACTCTACCAGGTGCAGATGATCCTCCCAAGAACCTCCGGGATCCAAAACACATGTACGAAGTATATCCTCGAGAGTCTGAATAGTACTCTCTGACTGCCCGTCTGTCTAAGGGTGATATGCGGTACTGAACTTGAGCTGAGGACCCTAGCTAGCCTATAAACTCTTCCATAATTGGGAAGTAAAACAACTATCCTGATCTGAGATGATGCTCATAGAAACTCTATGTAATCTGATAATCTGTCATACGGACATCTCCACTAGCTTCTCCGTAGACGTACCCACTTAAAATGGTAAAAAATAGGCTAATTTGGTCAATATGTCCACGATGACCCAAATCGCGTCTTTCCTTCTCGGAGAACGCAGAAGCCCCGAAACAAAATCCAAGGTCACATGCTCCCACTTCCACTCTGGAATAGGTAAAGGCTGAAGCAATCCACCTGGCCTCTGTCTATCCGCCTTTACCTGCTGGCATACCAGACATCTGGATATGAAGCTCACCACCTCCCACTTCATACCATACTACCATACGTGCTCTCTCCGATCCCGATACATCTTGTTGGCATATGGATACATCGAGTACTGAGAGCAATGTGCCTCCTGCAGACCCTCATCGTGCAACTCGCCACTCGGCACACATAATCTAGTACCGTGCCGTAAAGATCCATCATCTACAATAGTAAAATCCTCCGATAATCCCATCTGAGTCTGTGCTCTGATGCTCCTCAGAGTCTTATCATTAAACTTCCTGGCCATGATCCTATCCACCAACTCAGACTATATCTACAATCCCCACATATGCATCTCGATACTAGGAACTAGCTCCTCAATCTCCAAACTCTCAAGATCGACAAGAAAATGTCTGTCTGTCATCAAGTACATAGCCACCAGATACCTGCTCAAGGCATCGACCGACTATGTTCGCCTTCCCTGGATGGTACTACAAAGATATGTCGAAGTCCTTTATCAACTCCAACCATCTTCTCTGTCTCATGTTCTGGTCTTTCTATGTGAACACGTACTTCAAGCTCTTGTTGTCTGTGAAGATCTCCATATGCTCTCCGTATAGGTAGTGTCATACCCCGATCTTGAAGGTCCCGACAATGCCCCCGCCGGGTACGAAATACAGCACCACGGCGCTCCCGCAGGGAGTATTATCGTTTGCCATAGAGGCGTGGTGCCGTACGAGCCTAGGGTTGCTCTCGTACAAGGCAACATCGTTAAAGTTTTGGCTATCATCAAACCGATCAAGTACATAGCAGAGGGATAGTGTTACAAACAATAATCCATCTGAGTAAACGGGGCGAAGCTCTAGGCACGAGGTTCTCTGAATACAATGGCATTATTCCATACATTATGTCCCTCTATACAAACGCAGCTCAAAACATCGATACGCCTCAAGGCATCAAAACCAGATTTTTGGGTCCTGGGGATGAGGCACGGCTATCACTTCCACGGACGATACAGCACCTGCGAACAAGCAAACTGTTGGTGGGTCAGCACTTTGGAGAAAGTACTGGTGAGTATAAAATCAACGAACAGAAGCAACATTCACTAAAACCAACACTAAGTAATTATGTTATAAAATATTACATTACTAGTGATCTTTCTAGTTTTACCTAGGTTTGTTACATACAGTACAGGAACGGAGTCATATTACTTCTTTTGGGAATATCTTTGAAATCAAAGTTCATGTTCGATATATAAGCAAGCAGACAAGCAGTTCATGTACGATAAAAAAGTTCAATTACTATCTCTGGTGCGCAACGTGTCTCGTGAGTCATATCCATATTTTTAAAGACTCTAGCATGCATCTAGTGGACTATCTTCATATACTATTTAGGACGATCATTATATTCAAGCAAGCATGCAAGTCTAGGTGCGATGCAAGACAATATGCAAAATAATATATCACTTATAGTGATTCTTACCCCTTGCTGAATGATTATCCCTGCAGCAGAGATACAAGTTAGCAACATATGCATATATAAACAAGGTTTTCTTTCCCTGTTTGTCTCTGCATCAAACAGTTAGGTATGTAAGAAGGCTAACCTAGCATGCGCCCTAACTATATGATGGTCCACGGAAAACCCGTGAATAGCAGCTGGAACTACAAGCCCAGACTAACTATTAGATAGGACACCCCCTAATCGCGAGGACTACAAGCCTCGGGGTATTTCGATTATCTTCCCCAGGCCGAACGATTCCCACTACCCCAGAAAATGCTCGAGAGATAGTACCTTGTACACAAGTTATCCAAAGACCGATGCGATAAATGCAATTTTATCAGAAAAAGAGTATATAATGTACATGTCTGTGACAAGCAAACATGATATCAAGCGATAGAGCCAAAGCTCTCAATTCTATTCTTTTAATCAATTTAATAGGTTCGATAAGTTTATTTAATTTGATAGGTTCAATCATTTCGATAGGTTTAATCTTCTTTCTTTCAATCAATCGATAGATTCAATAGCATACTATACAAGTTATTCAAATAGTTCTATCTTTCAAGCATTAATGATAAGAAAAATGTGGCACGATTCTTCTATCTTCTTTATCTAAGCATGCAGTTCTACTCTTGTTTAGCATACAGTGAAAATATATGAACATTCTTTTACTCTTGTTTATTAGCATGACAGTGGTTCATTCGATAGAGGTGTCCGTGTAACTAAGCATACAATATTCAATTCTTTAACTTAGCATGGCAATTGTTCTATCTCTTTAGATAAGCATAGAAGTTCTTTAGTTAAGCAAGCAGTTTCTCGTTCTATCATTCTCATGCGATCGTTATCTTATTAAGCAAACAAGCATTATAAAAACTCAGATTCATTATTAAGGCGTGCAAGAATCAGAGAATGAAGTTCTGCCCACTCACCTAGATCAGTCATCTTCTGGTTCAACAAGGAGATCTTTAAGAAGGTTTTCTTTTTGAGTCAGCAAACTGATATCTCTTGTACATAGTACCAACGCAGAATGAGGCACTACATACTTACCCACCAAGAAAAAATTTCATCTTTAAAACTTCAAGGAGAAACTTTCAATATCCAGAGCAGCGATAGTCCTCATCTCTCACCATCCTCAATCAAAAACTCTAGCAATAAAAAATGATCACTCAAGCAAACAGAAATTAGAAGCTATAACTCAAGCAAACAAGAAAACAATCAAAAAAACTTTTGCATGCATCTTTGAGAATATCTATGCACTTATTGTATGTAACGCTCTATGCAGCAACGATATCAATGGCAAGGAATCGTCATCTAGGAACTTGCAGCGAAATAGGAGTAAGGCCAGAGGATCGAGTTGCTATAATACCATTCTGTCATGCCTCGATCCCAAAGGTCCAGACAATGCCCCCGTCGGGCGTGAACCACCTCTCTATGGCATTCCCGTGGGGCGTATTGTCATTTGCCATCGAGGCATGGTGTCGTACGAGCCTGGGGTTGCGCTCGCACAAGGTAACAACGTTAAAGTTTTGGCTATCATTGAACCGATCGAGTACGCAGTAGTGGGATAGTGTTACAAATAATAATCCATCTTAGTAAACGGGGCAAAGCTCAAGGCACGAGGTTCTCTGAATACAATGGCATCGTTCCATACATTATGTCCCTCTATACAAAAGCAACTCAAAACATCGATACGACTCAACGCATCGAAACTAGATTTTTGGGTCCTGGGGATGAGGCACAGCTATCGCTTCATCGGACGATCCAATACTTGCGAACAAGCAAACTGTTTGTGGGTCAGCACTTTGGAGAAAGTACTGGTGAGTATAAATAAAATCAACAAACAAAAGCAACATTCACTAAAACCAACACTAAGTAATTATGTTATAAAATATTATATTACTAGTGATCTTTCTAGTTTTACCTAGGTTCGTTACATGTAGTACAGGAACATAGTCATATTACTTCTTTTGGAAACATCTTTGAAATTAGAGTTCATGTTCGATATACAAGTAAGCAGGCAAGCAGTCCATGTACGATAAGCAAGTTTAATTACTATCTTTGGTGCGCAGCGTGTCTCATGAGTCATATCCATATCTTTAAAGACCCTAGCATGCATCTAGTGGACAATCTTCTTATACTATTTAAGGCGATCAATATATTCAAGCAATAATGCAAGTCTAGGTGTGATGCAAGACAATATGCAAAATAATATATCACTTATAGTGATTCTTACCCCTTGCCGAACGGTTGTCCCTGTAGCAGACATATAAGTTAGAACCATATGCATATATAAACAAGGTTCTCTTTCCCTGTCTGTCTCTGCATCAAACAGTTTGGTATGCAAGAAGGCTAACCTAGCATGCGCCCTAATTATATGATGGTCCACGGGAAATCCATAAATAGCAGCTGGAACTATAAGTCCAAACTAACTATTAGACATGACACCCCCCTAATCGCGAGGACTACAAGCCTCAGGGTGTTTCGATTATCTCCCCCAGGCCGAACGATTCCCAGTGCCCCAGGAAACGCTCGAGAGATAGTTCCTTGTGCACAAGTTATCCAAAGACCGATGCTATGAATGCGATTCTATCAGAAAAAGACTATATAATACACATGTTCGTGACAAGCAAACATGATATCAAGCAATAGAGCCAGAACTCTCAATTCTCTTCTTTCAATCAATTTGATAGGTTCGATAAGTTCAATCAATTCGATAGGTTCAATCATTTTGATAGGTTCAATCTTCTTTCTTTCAATCAATCGATAGGTTCAATAGTATACTATACAAGTTTTTCAATCAGTTCTATCTTTCAAGCATCAATGACAAGCAAAACATGGTATGATTCTTCTATTTTCTTTAGCTAAGCATGCAGTTCTACTCTTGTTTAGCATACGGTGGAAACATATAAACATTCTTTTACTCTTATTTATTAGCATAGCAGTAGTTCGTTCGATAGCGGTATCCCTGTAACTAAGCATGCAACATTCAATTCTTTAACTTAGCATGGCAATAGTTCTCTCTCTTTAGACAAGCATAGAAGTTCTCTAGTTAAGCAAGCATGTTCTCATTCTATCATTCTCATACGATCGTTATCTTATTAAGCAAATAAGCATTACAAAAACTCAGATTCATTATTAAGGCGTGCAAGAATCAGAGAATGAAGTTCTGCTAACTCACTTAGATCAGTCATTTTCTGGTTCAACAAGGAGCTCTTCAAGAAGGTTTCTTTTTTGAGTCAGCAAACCGATATCTCATGTACATAGTGCCAACGCGTAGCGGGGTACTACAGGTAGTATTTCTACAGCTTTAGAGCAAAGATAACCGCTGCCAACTCTAAATTGTGGGTGGGGTAGTTCTTCACATGAGGACGTAATTTCCTGGAAGCATAGGCAATTACCTTTCCGTGCTACTGAAGAATATAATCTAAACCCTTCCCTGAAGCATCACTATAGATAATGAATCCACCTGTCCCTGATGGCAACGTCAAAACTAGAGCTATCGTCAATCTCTCCTTCAGCTCATCAAAAGCGGCCTAGCAATCCTCCATCCAGACGAACTCTACATCCTTTCTGGTTAGCCTAGTCATTGGTTCTGCAATCCTGGAGAAGTCCTATATGAATCTCCTGTAATAACCTGACAGCCCCAGGAAACTCCTGATCTCTGCCACTGAACTCGGAGTAGCCCATGACTCCACTGCCACGATCTTCTTCTGGTTAACTGAGATCTTGTCACGTGTAACCACATGCCCAAGAAATTTAACCTTGTCAAAGAAGAACTCACACTTTGAACACTTTCTGCAAAGCTCTTCCTTCCTGAGAGTCTCCAAAAGTATCCTCAAGTATTTCTTATGCTCCTCCGGGGTCTTCGAATATACAAGGCTGTCATAAATAAAAACCACCAAGAACTTATCAAGGTACTGGTGGAACACATTTTTATCATGTTCATGAATACCGTTGGAGCATTAGTCAACCCAAACGGCATCACCATGAACTCGAACTGGCCATACCGAGTCAGGAAAGCTATCTTCGGAATATCTTCCTTCTTCACCTTCACCTGGTGGTAGCCTGACCTCAAGTCTATCTTTGAAAATACCTTCTCTCCGCTCAACTGATCGAAGAGATCATCTATTCTCGGCAGCGGGTATTTGTTCTTGATAGTGAGGTTGTTCAGAGTCCTGTAGTCAATATACATGCGTACCGTTCCATCCTTTTTCGGTATAAATAATACCGGAGAACCCCATGGTGATGAACTGGATCTGATGAAACCCTTGTCCTGTAACTCATCAACCTGCTTCTTCAACTCTGCCAATTAGATATTGTTGACCCTATAGATGTGTTGTAATATTGGCTCTGCGCCTGGCACCATGTCTATAGAGAACTCAACATCTCTGTCTGATGGGAATCCTGGCAACTCCTCTGGAAAGACATCCAGGAACGCCGCTATCAAAGGATGTGGCAGCTCCTCCTCTTACACCCTGGCTCCACAAAAGATGACCTTGCTTTGCTCTACTGTTTCTCTGGCTATCTCAAACTCTGGCTCTCCTAGCAGTCGAAATATCACTCTGCCTCCCCAAAAATGGATACAAGCATGGTGCCTACTCAACCAATCCATCCTGGGTATAATGTCGTATCCCGAAAGTTCCATTACGATTAAGCACGCGCTCAACTCTCGGCCTCCCAACGAAACTCTTTGATCCTTGCAAAAATCACAAACTAGGATATTGCCTCCCCCAGTCATGATCTTGCAAGTTCTAGCCAAGGGTTCAGCCTCTAAACGATGCTTAAGAGCAAAAGATATAGATACAAAACTATGGAAAGCACCAGAATCGATTTAAGAAAATGCTGGAATGGAGTCGAGAAGAACTGAACAAGTAATCACATCTCCCTCTGGCTCGGTCTCCTCTACCGTCATGGCAAAATCTCTCCCCTGAGGTGCACCTCTCTGCTGCTGCTAGTACTGAGCGAACCTCTGCTGCTGGGACGAAAGTGGAGGTCCCTTTTTCTGAACTGCGGTTGGCCTCGTTGGTGCTCCATGAATCGGTGCGCTAGCTGGTCCTCCCTGAGCTGGACAAGCTAGACAATCTCTCAGCTGGTGGTCGGTGACCCACAGGGAAGGCACACTCCCAACCTCTTCCGACAAACCTCCCTGGTATGTCCTAGCTTTCCACAGAGTACACAATGAACGTCTGTTGTGCCTGCCTTTTGTGGCTGTTGCTGGTGATGACCATGATCTGGTGCCTAGTGCTGCTGGTGATGGTGTTGAAACAGTCTCTACGGCTGCTGAAAGTGGGGACACTTGGCCGGTCCCGCGCTACCACTTGCTCCTCCAGAAACGTCATATCCTCTCTTGGGCCCGAGGTCCAAATCATCCTCAGCAATATGAGCATCCATCAAAATGCCCTCAAAGGTAGCAGTATGACTTCCGGAAGTATGAGACTTGATCTCTCTCATCAGCCCCTTACTGAACTTTCGGGCTCTATCTCCTGGGTCTCGAATCATTGATGGTGCAAAATGACTCAAGTGACAAAACTCTGCAGCGTACTCGTCAGCCAACATGTTCCATTGGACCAAGTCATGAAACTGACTGTCCAAGGCTCCCAAGGCTACGTCGAGAAAGAACTTCTCCTTGAAGAGCTCCTTGAAGGCCTCCCAAGTAAGTCCTCAAACAATAAGTATCGGCTCCGTGTGATACCACGTGAGTGCAATATCAAACATCTGACCATCGGCGACCTCAATCTTCAGGCTCTCTAGAATCTGAGCCAAATGGAGGTTCCTCTCTATGCCTTCCAACCAGTCGTTGGCATAGAGTATCCCCTTGATACCCTTGAACTCTCGAGGTGACATCCCCTTGAAGTCCACTATAGTACCTGGCCTCTGCTGGTGCTGCTGGCAAGGGTGCTACTGGTGATGGACGACTCTCTCTACTACCTGTAGAGACACCTGGTGATCATTCTCCATGCTCGCCCTCATCAGCTCTGTCTGTGCTTGGTGCGCCTCTACCTGCACCCTCTTTACCTCTGCCTGAACTCGCTGAGCCTCTGCCGATATCCTCTAAGCATCCACCATGCCTTGGATCAAGGCGAACATTTATGCCCTGTCAGCAGGCACACCTCCCGAAAATAGAATCTGCGGTGGTGGTGGAAGGTCCTCTGTAACAGCCGGGACAACCCTACGGACAGGTGAGGGAGGAGGACCCCCGAAGGCTGCTGAAACTCTTACATGAGCAGGTGAAGTAGAAGGAGCAACTCTAGCTTGTGGTGCGTCATTCCCCCTTTTCGGGGAGTGCGGCTAAGAAATACTTTCGATATCATTCGATCAGGATAGATTAAATCAAGATCTTTTCCTCGTTATGGATTTGCTTCTTCAAAATCGATTTCCACATTCAGTGGACCGTGCCCCAAGGATGGACTTTCCGGCAGAGTCAAGAGGGACCTCTCCGCTGCAAGTTTTCTTGCCTAGTTTTTGTTGTAGCCTTGTTGCTTTCGTGCTTTTGAGTTAGTTTTTGGATTTGCATTTTCTTGAACGATTTTGATGGATTTTATTGCTTTCGTTTGATGAACTGTATTTCATTCTGAGCTTGGAAAGAGTATAAGAGGTATTGATCATCTGTTCGTGGCAATGCAGGTGATCGTGTAGTAGATATCGTGCGAGCAGAGTCTTGAAGCACCTCTTTTTTTTTCTCTCTCCAACCAACTTGTGAGTGGCTATAATTCAATTTAGTTGACCATTCTTCCAAGTCTACACATCTAAAATCTTGCCTTCTTGATTATTCCGATCAAATGATACCATAATAACTAAAAGATGTCAAGATGAAAAGGAATAGACTTGGATTACTTGTGCTTGTCAATCAACTTGTGAACGGTTACCAACTTGCATGCTAGTTTCGCTTAGAATATTCTTTCATCGTGTTTCAATTCAAGTTATAATGTATACTTCTTCTATAAATTATGCTATGTATAAAACACACCTTGCTATGCAATAAACTGATTAGGGAGACTATGCAAACAAATCATGCCATGTTACTTTTCTCATTCTCATGTTGCTTGAACTACATCAATTGATAACTTAGTATAGATCACGAATAACTTGTGCACAAGGTTTATGGTTCCTGCGGATGGATGGTTCTTGCGGACGGTCGTTGGGGCACTGGCACCGATCTGATCCGGACGAAACTTCACGACAGTTTCACGTGTTGGACGGGATGGCATGTAGTATCTCACGTGCTTTCATTGCATACCATCCTCATTCAAGACTATAGCTCATCCATTATGGCATCATGCCAGCGATCCCCTCTTATATTTATACTGTATAAGCTAACTTTGTCTTTGTGGCAGGGAAGGCCATGGTAAGTATTGTGCAGGTGGTTCAGACGGACAGGTAAAAGTCACCAAACGGTAACATATTTATTTTAAGTAAACTTTTATATCTAATGCTTGCTTGTAAAATGAATTAAGGCAAGATAGAAAGACCACATAATAACTTCCATGCTTCATATAAACAACGTATTATTGGTATAGTTGGGTTAGCTCGCCTTCGCCAATGCATTTTAATGTACTGAGCCTCATTGCAACAGGTTTCCCATACCAAGGAGATCCTGCAAGAAGCTAGAGCGACTTCCTAATCTAGTCCACCCATCGACACGTCCAGTTCATGCCCCTGAAGTATTTTGAAGTTCCAAGAGCCCGTGGACATAACTTATTGGCGTGCTGTCGTAGGCACCCAAAAATAAAACCTTTACTCTTGAAATAATATGTAGTAGTGAGAGTAAGGATCGTTCCCACGGAGAGTAATTAGTTAATCTTTATGCTATGTGAAATAGGATGGGGGGAGAGTTTTGGATCAAAGCAAATTAAAAAGAGCTAAAAATAATTAAAGTATTAAAATTATCAAAGAAAAAAAACGTTGGTCTCAGTCAACATCCACCATTGGAATCTTAAAATTGATCATTGATGCAAACATTAATTATCTTACTTTAAATATTCACCGTTGGAAGTATTTCCTATCTCTCTTAGGCTTAGATAATTAGAAACAAGCGATCTAATTATCTTTAATTACTAAATAATCCAAGACAAGCGCTGAAGATTTAATCTAGTAATTTCTTAAAGAACAAAGAGATCGATGAAGCAAAATAACACAAGCACAAGCGGTTGAATTTAATTTTGTCAAAAGTTTTTCTCCTAAGATCTAATAAAACAAAGCAGTTTATTAAATCTTGGTTGCTTCATAAATTAGAAAAATCAAACAATTACAGATTTGATGTCTAATTTAGCAGTAGATCGAGATGGATAATAGACTAGTAGGCCTCCTAGTAATTAAACAAAATAATCATGAAAGTAGGCATAGAAAAATATTCAATACTCAAAGCATAAATCAAACATATAAAATAATTTAGATCTCACAATTTTATTGATTCCAAGGCTTCTGTTTCCTTTGACCAACAAGACTTTTAGCTCCGCACGTTCATGAAAACTTCAAAAGAATATTGGAGAAGAGGAAGAAGAGTTGTGTGTTGTTCTCCATTTCCTCCTGATCTCTATCCCTTTTATAGACTCTAAATTAGTGTTTGAAGATCACAATATCTTCCCACAAATCCTCTAATAGTTACAACAACCCAAACAATAAAATAAAATCTTTGAAAAAGTTGGAAAATGGTTATTTCAACTCCACTTTTTGTGCACAGCATAGTTGACTCAACTTCAAGCGTGATTTGGTCCATGATGTAGCCAGAATCTCGGGAAAATCAAAACAGCAAAATTGTGCCTCTATCACTTAGTTCCGAATCAATTTGGATCAGCTCAATTGGACTTCGGATGAGCAAGTTATGACCATTTTTCTACAAGGTGTCAAAACTGTCCAGAATTGATAATTAGCTCCATTTTGCTTTTAGTGACTCCAATTGTATCCTAGATCAAAATATAAAAGTAATGAGTATCTTTAGACATTAAATGAGCATAAAGGAGTATATATTAAGGAATAAAAATATGATATTTTATGTTCTCATCAAATACTCCCACACTTAACCTTTGCTCGTCCTCGGGCGAAACTCTAATTTATTTTTTTCAAAAAGAAATCAAGGTTGCAATATCATAAATAAAAAAATAACCAAGCTCTTCAAAACTCATAACATATCATGAACATATATTTTTAAACAACTTTTAATTACTTAGTAGATATTTTTACTTGAAAAATGGAGTAAACTAAATAGGTAGACCCTCACGGAATAAATACTCAACTCTCATGTGTTTAAAGGTATATATTTTACTCAAATTCATTCCAAAATAAATGATCTACCATAAGCTTGCATATCTTCTCATTCTCCACCACTGGGATCACATGCATAACATAAATCATAAGAACTTTTTATGGGTTGTAACGTGGCTTAGGATTAAGGTGGAATATATTTGGGAGTGTAGCTCAAAAGCCATCAAAACTAGTGGAGCAAAATTGAATTAACTCAATCTCAATATAAAACATGTAAAATCAATCACTCCATTTTGCAACATCTTCAATTTGGCTTTTAAAGCATTTAAACAATGTAAAACAACTTCCATCCTTCTTTTTTTTTCTTTTTCTTTTTTTCTTTTTTTTTCTTTTTTTCTCTCTCTCTCTCTTTTTTTTTATAACAATAATGGAACTTAGGAAATTTGAGGATGAAAATATGTTCCATTTTGTGGGTTGTAACCAAACTACAAATTTGGACACCCCCACTCTTATTTTTTCGTACACCCATACATATCATAATGATCAACAATGCTCCACTAGCTTTGCGACTTGGGTAAAGGTATAAATATTATTGGTTGAAAGCTTGTAATGTGGGTATACCAAGAAAAAGGCAATAAAGCTCAAAGGGGTTCAACAAAAAAAAAATTAATTACAAGGTGGGCTATTTGGCTTATGTAACGCACAACAAAGATGGCCTTAATCATGTTCATGCATGCATGTGTCAATGTGACCTCGAAGAGAATCAAAGCAAGTTCTAGAGAAACAAATCAGTGGAAGAATATCTCCCATGAAAGAATAATGAGACTGATGTGTCAGTCTAAAGGCTCAAATCCTCACTGGCTTTTGTCTACCAATTTAGATACTACCATTTTCAATAAAAAATAACTAGACTAATTAATTCTAAGTTGAAAAAAAAATTTATTTATTCAATCATGTTATGAATTTTTCAAATCTAGTTGAATCTTACTCATGACATACACAACCAAAAATCATTAAAAACCAAAAACCAAAATTCTTTTATTAAAAAAAAATTATTATTATTATTATTATTATTTTTTAGAAAAACAGCGAACTAAAAATGCTTAAAATAAAGTAAATCCTCTCCCCCACACTTAAAACTGACATTGTCCCCAATGTAAGGTGAAATGCAAGAAAAAGGCAAAATAAAAAAAAATGAAAATGAAAATGAAAGAATAAGAACAAACTCCCCTTGAGTTGTCTCTGTTTATTGTCGTGGATGTTTCCTCCTTCAATTGGTACAAATTGGATCTTCAAGGTCCAATTTATCCACATTCTCTACTTTGAAACCTTCATAGAAAAGCTTGAGCCTTTGGCCATTTACCTTGAACACTTTGGAAGTTGCTAAACTTTGAATTTCAACTGCACCATGATAAAAAACATTAGTAACAATAAAAGGTCCAATCCAACGAGAACACAATTTACCCGGAAACAGACGAAGTCGTGACTGGTATAGAAGGACTTTTTGACCAACTTGAAACACCTTCCTATATATCATCTTGTCATGAAAATCCTTCGTCTTCTCTTTATAAATTCTAGCATTCTCATAGGCATCATTGCAAATTTCCTCCAATTCTTGTAGTTGTAACTTCCTATGTTCTCCATTTTCATATGCCTTCATATTGAAACTCTTGATAGCCCAATAAGCCTTGTGTTCTAACTCAACAGGAAGATGGCATGGTTTCCCAAACACCAACCGGTAAGGTGACATACCGATAGGCGTCTTGTATGCAGTTCTATACGCCCACAAAGCATCATCCAAGCGCAAACTCCAATCTTTTCTACTTGGATTGACCGTCTTTTCAATGATGGACTTGATCTCTCTATTTGACACTTCCGCTTGTCCACTAGTTTGTGGATGATAGGCAGTTGACACCTTGTGGGTCACATGGTACTTTTTCAGCAACGTCTCCACGGTTCGATTACAAAAGTGAGTGCCTCGATCACTTATTAAGGCTCTTGGAATCCCAAACCTGGAGAATATGTTGGATTTGATAAAATCTGAAACAACTTTAGAATCATCAGTCCTAGTAGCTTTAGCTTCTACCCATTTTGATACATAATCAACAGCAAGCAAAATATAAACATAACCAAAAGATACAGAAAACGGTCCCATAAAATCGATGCCCCAAACATCAAAAATTTCACAAAATAGTATAGGATTTTGTGGCATTTCATTCCTTTGAGATATATTACCTGTCTTTTGGAAATTGTTGCATGTTTTAAAAAAAGAATATGAATCACGAAATAAAGACGGCCAATAGAAACCACATTCTAATACTTTTTCTGGCCGTCCTCTTCGCTCCAAAATGTCCTCCACATGCATAAGAATGACAAAAGGTGAGAATTGAAATAATTTCATTTTCATGAACGCACCTTCTTATCACTTGATCTGCACAGTGCTTCCACAAGTATGGGTCATCCCATACATAGTATTTAGCATCACTTTTGATCTTATCTCTTTGAGCCTTTGACAAGCCAGAAGGAAACATATTAGTAACCAAATAATTTACAATATTTGCATACCAAGGCAATGTCACACTTGAAGCAAACAATTGCTCATCAGGGAACGTTTCTTGTAGACAAAGTTCATCCTCCATATGAACTAAACGACTTAAATGATCTGCAACACGATTTTCTGTCCCTCTTTTATCTTTGATCTCCAAATCAAATTCACTTAAGAGAAGTATCCATCGAATTAACCTTGGTTTTGCCTCTTTCTTCGTCATCAAATAGCGAAGAGCTGCATGATCAGAATAAATAATGACTTTAGTACCAAGCAAATAAGATCAAAATTTTTCTAAAGCAAAAACAACAGCTAAAAGTTCTTTTTCAGTAGTAGAATAATTTTTCTGCACCTCATTCAAAGTTCTTGAAGCATAATAAATGACGTGAGATGCTCTTCCAATCCTTTGACCCAAAACAGCACCTACTGCATAATCACTTGCATCACACATTATCTCGAAAGGCATGTTCCAGTCAGGGGGCTGGATAACTGGGGTAGAAGTTAATAGTTTCTTTAGTATATCAAATGCCTTTTTACATGCTTCATCAAATTCAAAAGCTACATCCTTTTGTAGCAACTTGCAAAGGGGTAACGCTATTTTGGAGAAGTCTTTGATGAATCTTCGGTAAAAACCTGCATGTCCAAGAAAAGAACGAACTTCCTGCACACTGGAGGGATAAGGTAAAGATTGAATAATATCGATTTTGGCTTTATCTACCTCAATTCCCTTAGATGAAACAATATGACCCAAAACTATACCTTGGTCAACCATAAAATGGCATTTTTCAGAGTTTAACACAAGATTAGTTTCTATGCATCTTTGAAGAACAAGTGTAAGGTTATGCAAGCATTTATCAAAAGAGTCTCCATAAACTGTGAAATCATCCATAAATACTTCTATAGTATGCTCAACATAGTATGAAAATATGCTAACCATACACCTTTGGAAAGTAGCTGGGGCATTGCAAAGACCGAATGGCATACGACGATATGCAAAAGTTCCAAATGGGCATGTAAAAGTTGTCTTTTCGTGATCCTCCGGAGCAATTGCAATTTGAAAATAACTTGAATAACTATCAAGAAAACAATAGTAAGAATGACCAGCTAACCTTTCAAGCATTTGATCAATAAAAGGTAAAGGAAAGTGGTCCTTTCGGGTTTCAGCATTTAATTTTCTATAATCTATACAAACCCTCCATCCATTCTGGATACGAGTGGGAACTAACTCATCATTTTGATTCTTCATGACAGTTATCCCGTTCTTTTTAGGAACCACTTGCACCGGGCTAACCCACTGGCTATCCGAAATAGGATAGATCACTCCAACTTCAAGAAGTTTTAGGATCTCCTTTTTTACTACCTCCATCATGGGTGGGTTCAATCTTCTTTGCGGTTGACGGGAAGGTTTTGCTCCTTCCTCAAGTAAGATGCGATGCATGCATGTAGACGGGCTAATTCCTTTTATATCCGCAATTGTCCAACCAATAGCCGTCTTATGCTCCTTAAGGATCTGAACAAGCTTTTCTTCCTGTGGTACACTAAGTTTATTGGAGATGATCACTGGTAATGTTCCTCCATCTCTAAGGAATACATACTTGAGGTGACTAGGGAGAGGCTTCAATTCTGGAATAGGGGCCTGCAAAACAGAGGGTAAAGGCCTCTTGTTAGAAATTGGTAATGAAATATAAGAAACGTTACCTGATTGTTGTATTTTTGGAAAATCATTCAATGCTGCAACAGTTTCCTGCAAATCAGAACTCAAAGCTAACTCCTTATACTCTTTTTTAAGATTCTCACTAATGGCCACTTCCAATACATCTTTGCCATCAAGTTCAAAAATATCATGTGCTAAAGAATCAACCACATCAATAGAATAAACAGTATTATCATCATCAGGATATTTCATGGCATCATAAATATTAAATTTAACAATTTTACCATCAAATTCCAAAGTAAGTGTGCCACTATAAACATCTATCTTAGTCTTGGATGTCTTTAAAAATGGTCTTCCTAATAAAATTGGAGCAGTTTGATCACCATTTTCTATATCAAGCACATAAAAATCAGCAGGAAAAACTAAATTATCAATTTGTACAAGAACATCCTCGACTACTCCCTTAGGATAGGCATTAGATCTATCAGCCAATTGGATCACAACACCAGTTTTATTCAGAGGTCCAAGATTTAAAGATTCATATATAGAATATGGCATAACATTGATAGAAGCTCCTAAATCTAACATGGCTTTCTCATATTTATTGTTACCTATTTTACAAGGGATAATAAACATTCCAGGATCTTTGCATTTCGTAGGGAGTTTTCGTTGAATTACTGCAGAAACACTCTCCCCAACTTTTACCTTTTCATATCCTTTAAGCTTTTGTTTCCTCTTTATTGTACATAATTCTTTTAAAAATTTAGCATAGCGAGGTACTTGTTTGATAGCATCTAAAAGTGGAATATTTACCTCATATTTACGAAAAGTCTCATATAACTCATTATTTTGTTCAATTTTTCTAGATTCTGTTAAAGCTTGAGGAAAAGGAGGTACTGGCTTATAATCACAAAGGGGTGGAAACTTACAATTGGGTACCTCATCATCATTGGGGACGTTCGAGTCTGGCACTGTAGTTTTCTCTTCTTCTTGTTTTGACGTTGCAGGTGCTTCTTTTACTGGAATGTCAACCTCTTTACCGCTTCTCAAAACGATTGCACTTGCATTTTCTTTTGGATTTACTATCGTTTGAGATGGTAATTTTCCAGAACTTTGTGCCTCTAGCTTATTAATTGTTGTAGCCATTTGGCTCATTTGATTGTCCAAGCTTTGAATGCTAGCCCTTGTCTCCTGTTGAAATTGTAAATTATTAGTGGCAAGAGACTTAACAATATCTTCTAAAGACATACCAGAGTTAGAAGTTTGGTTTGGTTGTTGTTTAGGATATGGCTGCTTGTACTGTTGGTAACTTGGGCGATTTTGATTGACAGGATGATTTGTTTGTGGATTCCCATAGTTGAAATTGGGATGATCTCTCCATCCTGGATTGTAAGTGTTTGAATATGGATCGTACTTCCTTTACGGTTGTCCAGGGAAAGCACCTAGCACATTCACTT
Source organism: Iris macrosiphon (assembly GCA_036927795.1). NCBI lineage: Eukaryota > Viridiplantae > Streptophyta > Magnoliopsida > Asparagales > Iridaceae > Iris > Iris macrosiphon. Next base: position 83,834,903 of record JAYESA010000015.1, on the reverse strand, counting down.
GTTCATTGGACTCCTCTTGAAGAGTTGGACACATGTCAGTTGGATGTCCTGCTACTGAACAAATCCCACAAGCTTTTGCTGTTTGCATGTTACCTACAGCCATTTGACGAACAAGAGACGTTAAACTAGCAATTTGTTGTTCTAGGGAAGAAATATTTACCTCGTTAGCATGCCTAGATGGAAGATCTAGCCTAGTGCCAAATTGTTGAGAATTTGTCGCCATATTTGCAATTAAATTTCTTGCGGCCTCAGGAGTTTTATCTACCAAAGCTCCTCCACTAGCAGCATCTATCATGCTTCTATCAGTTGGTAGAAGGCCTTCGTAGAAGTACTGGATAAGTAACTGCTCGCTAATTTGATGATGGGGGCAACTTGCACATAATTTTTTAAAACGTTCCCAGTACTCGTGGAGTGACTCTGCATTGTGTTGCCTTACCCCACAAATTTCTTTTCGGATATTGGCCGCCCTTGAAGCGGGAAAGTACTTCTCCAAGAATAGTCTCTTCATTTCGTTCCATGTTACAATGCTCCCAGAGGGTAGATAATAGAGCCAATCCTTAGCCGAATCCTTTAAAGAAAACGGAAAGGCTCTTAATTTGATTTGCTCTTCGGATACCCCCGTAGGTTTCATAGTTGTGCATACCACATGAAGCTCCTTTAGATGCTTATGAGGATCTTCACCTGCAAGGCCATGAAAAGTGGGTAATAAATGTATTAGTCCAGATTTTAATTCAAAACTAGTAGTAGCATCTAAAGTAGGAAATGTAATGCATAAAGGGTGTTGGTTCAAATCAGGGGCTGCAAGTTCTTTCAAAGTTCTAGTTGCAGCCATGACTTCCTCTTCTTCAGGATTAGATTTGCAAGAGAGTAAGGAATCCGTAGCAGGGTCGTTCTCGTTAGAGTTTCTTTAAGCTTCATTCCTTAACCTGCGCAGAGTTCTTTCTATTTCTGGATCACACTGAAAATCACTTTGATTAGAAGATCGAGTTGCAATCATAAACAAGGAATAAAATGATAGCAAGCAATCCAGGAAAGTATATGAGAATAATTTTTTTTTTTGCTAATAAACAAAAATAATTTAATTATAAGAAAAGATCACAAAAGGCACAAAAATTAACTAAAATTACTCCCCGGCAACGGCGCCAAAATTTGGCGTGCTGTCGTAGGCACCCAAAAATAAAATATTTACTCTTGAAATAATATGTAGTAGTGAGAGTAAGGATCGTTCCCACGGAGAGTAATTAGTTAATCTTTATGCTATGTGAAATAGGATGGGGGGGAGAGTTTTGGATCAAAGCAAATTAAAAAGAGCTAAAAATAATTAAAGTATTAAAATTATCAAAGGAAAAAAATGTTGTTCTCAGTCAACATCCACCATTGGAATCTTAAAATTGATCATTGATGCAAACATTAATTATCATACTTTAAATATTCACCGTTGGAAGTATTTTCTATCTCTCTTAGGCTTAGATAATTAGAAACAAGCGATCTAATTATCTTTAATTACTAAATAATTCAAGACAAGCGCTGAAGATTTAATCTAGTAATTTTTTAAAGAACAAAGAGATCGATGAAGCAAAATAACACAAGCACAAGCGGTTGAATTTAATTTTGTCAAAAGTTTTTCTCCTAAGATCTAATAAAACAAAGCAGTTTATTAAATCTTGGTTGCTTCATAAATTAGAAAAATCAAACAATTACGGATTTGATGTCTAATTTAGCAGTAGATCGAGATGGATAATAGACTAGTAGGCCTCCTAGTAATTAAACAAAACAATCATGAAAGTAGGCATAGAAAAACATTCAATACTCAAAGCATAAATCAAACATATAAAATAATTTAGATCTCACAATTTTATTGATTCCAAGGCTTCTGTTTCCTTTGACCAACAAGACTTTTAGCTCCGCACGTTCATGAAAACTTCAAAAGAATATTGGAGAAGAGGAAGAAGAGTTGTGTGTTGTTCTCCATTTCCTCCTGATCTCTATCCCTTTTATAGACTCTAAATTAGTGTTTGAAGATCACAATATCTTCCCACAAATCCTCTAATAGTTACAACAACCCAAACAATAAAATAAAATCTTTGAAAAAGTTGGGAAATGGTTATTTCAACTCCACTTTTTATGCACAGCATAGTTGACTCAACTTCAAGCGTGATTTGGTCCATGATGTAGCCAGAATCTCGGGAAAATCAAAACAGAAAAATTGTGCCTCTATTACTTAGCTTTCCGAATCAATTTGGATCAGCTCAATTGGACTTCGGATGAGCAAGTTATGACTATTTTGCTACAAGGTGTCAGAACTGTCCAGAATTGATAATTAGCTCCATTTTGCTTTTAGTGACTCCAATTGTATCCTAGATCAAAATATAAAAGTAATGAGTATCTTTAGACATTAAATGAGCATAAAGGAGTATATATTAAGGAATAAAAATATGATATTTTATGTTCTCATCACTTATGCAGCTCCGTGGAAAGGTGATAGCTTCGTCCGAAGGTGTATCTTCTTTAAAGTTTTAGTAAAATGATATAATGTACATGACAGATATCTCATTTTGTGTCTACTTTTGTAAGTCCGTGTGATAATTATCCGACTCGTTCAAGAGTTTGTAACATTATCAATAAAGAGAACTTTTCATGTTTCAACATTTTGTTCAATTATCTGCGTACTCTGAATATGTGCTCGTTATATGAAATACCTTGGCCTTATGCATTGTGCAACCTAGGCAGGCATGGCATCACGTCCGGGGGATGACTATCGATTCTACAGAATCGGGACGTGACATATTGGTATCAGAGCACTGCCTCAAGTTCCTTTGACCCTCGTGTCGAAAAAGTTCCTTTAACGATCTATTCCCTATACAAACTCTTGAACTCGTTTGGCCAAAATAAGATATGTTTCATACAGTGAGTCCATAATACATTATGATCCTGATGCAAGTTACTTTCTTTTAAAGGAATGATTCAAGCGCAAGCATCAGCGCTAGCACCTGGAGAGGTACAAGCCCAGGAAAGTAGTTCTGACACATCGAGAAGTTCCAGAAGCCAGCGAGCCATGCCCCATGTTGACCCAAGAGTGAATAATGCGGATGCTTGAAGCAAGCCAATAGAGGGATGAGGCTCATCATGAGTGAGCCAAGAAGCGGGCGGAAGAGCGACAGAGCAAGTTCAAAGGCAATATAGAAGCTTGATTTGCTATCCAACAGAAGCAAGTAGATTCCCTACAACAGATCGTTCAGACCTTGGCCTCCAACCATTCAACAATGGTAGCAGTGGCAGCGGTGGAGCGACCCACGCCTGAAGTCAAAATGCCTTAAATTCCAAAGAAGAAGGATGTGACTACCTTCGACTTTGCCGACTTCAAGAAGGTCTGCAACACGCCTTTCAAAGGGACTGAGGATCCGGTCATTGCCCTAGATTGGCTGGAAGAGCTTGAGGATTACTTCAAATTGCTAGAGGTACTTGTGGAGAAGCGTGTTACGTGTGCCCAATTATAGCTTCGTTTGAACGTGCACGATTGGTAGGATGTGCATCGAAGATCTCTCTCAGTAGGTGATAAAAAGGAGACGATCGCGTGGGCTACCTTCCATGGCGCGTTTGAAGAGGAGTTCATACCCCCTCCCGTATGTTAGAAAAATGAGAACGAGTTCGTGCAGCTTAGGCAAGGCAATATGATTGTGAAGCAGTACTCTGCTGAATTCAATCAGCTCGCCAAATTTGTAAGCTCATACCTAACTGATTCGACGAGTCATGCAAGATGATTCAAAGGTGGGTTGCGACCTTCCATCCATGCGCACGTGGTCGTTTCACAATATCTGACTATGCAGGAAGTTCCCAATCATGTCCTTTCTCTTGAACAGCAGTATCCTTTGGTTGCTGCTGGCGCTGTGCATACTTCCAATCACAAGCGCCCTAGCAACACGGAAGGAAACAATGCTTCAAAGCATTCTCACAACGGTGGTCAGCAAAAAAAAAATCCAGGGCAACCATATTTCTTTTGTAAGAAGCCAGGGCACACGATCAACAACTGTCGCAAGAAGCACGGGTTATGCCTCATTTATGGTAATCCAAACCATAGAATTCGTGACTGCCTGCGCTACTCTGTTCGCCATCCTCAACATCCAAATCATGCTACAACACCTTAAGCTAATCGAGCTGCGCCGCAGTAAGAGCGTTGTCAAGCTCAAGGCCGGGTGTACACTTTGATACGAAAAGAGGCCCTAGCATCGGACACCATTGTATCAGGTATATTATTTTTCAATAATATACCTGCTCGCGTGCTATTTGATTCTGGTGCAACACATAGCTTTATATCCACAAATTTTGTGGTAGAAAACATGATAAAAATGACACCATTATATCTAGACCTTAGTGTTAGCACCACATCAGGCACGAAGATACTTGTTCGTTCAGTATGTCAGGGCGGTTACGTCTGTATTGGAGAAAGAAAACTTTTGATCGATGTGTTAGTCCTAGATGTTTGGGATTACGATATCATCTTGGGAATGGATTAGCTCGGTGCTTGCTCGGTAACTTTCGAATGTATAGAGAAACGGGTCATCTTCCGTCTACCTGGATGGTAATTTATGCGATGTCGGTGTTTTGGATTGAAAATAAACGAAAGGGTCGTAAAAAGATAAAGAAATGACGGGTTCTTTTATTACGAAAAGAAAACCCTTTCCTCTTTGGTTTACAAACAAGGTTGTACAATTTAATCCTATACGAGGATATGGGAGTACAATTTATTTAATCTGGGTAAATATTGCTATAGGTGTCTGATCTGCAGTCGATCACTTTAGCCCTTGGACCACACGATGATGAAGAAGTGCCGTAGAAGACAGGAAGTAGCTTCGGAGGATGCTAAGGAGAGTGGATGCTCGATGCCAAAGTCGTTGACTGCTACTCTTTGCCTGAGCTCCGGATCCTTCTCTCTCGAAGACTCTTCGACTCTATTTCTCTCGATCTTCTGATTTCTATTCTTCGACCATTTTCTGACCTTGGACCTCTGTGGACAGAGGTCTCTATTTATAGAGTTTTGGTGACAGTGACCACTCAGTCGGTGTAAAATCGAGTAGTGGAAAGTACAGCACCCTTTTACACGACGGTTATAATAACCATTGCCTGCGTATAGATGACCTTTTGAATGAGCGTGTGACGTGTGTCCAACTAAGGGACAACGCGTATAATTGCTGCGAAGATCACGGCGTAAAAGCCACGTAGGTAGGTATCCCTTGTGTAGAAGAGGTTGGCGTAGAAGCCAATAACTGTCACCATGGCGTAGAAGCCAAGTAGGCATAGAAGCCGAGTAGGCGTAGAAGCCGAGTAGGCGTAGAAGCCGAGTGGTCATAGGGGCCGAGTGGTCATAGAGGCCGAGTGGGCGTAGAAGCCGAGTGAGCATAGAAGCTGAATGGGCATAGAAGCCGCTGCGTAATGTGCCAGAGCGCTGATGTGGACGTCTTAGCCGGAATTACGGCTTCTGAAGATATAATCAAATCCTTTGCATTAAATACAGAGATCTGCCACCATCCTGTGCATTAAATGCAGATGCTTGTCTTTAAGATTTGCCATCATCCTGCGCATTAAATGTAGATAGGCGTCTCGAATCCTGTACGCAGAGTAGCTGCTGACGTGGCAGGCTGTTTGTCCTCCGCGGAGCGTAAGAAGCTCATGTCTGCCTGTGTAGAACTAGGCAGCGTATTTCCTTGCATGCGTAGGAGTAGTTTACGCGAAGGGGATGTCACTAAATGATGGTTCGGTGACATTTAATCAAATCCCTTGCATTAAATGTAGAGATCCGCCATCATCCTGTGCATTAAATGCAGAGGCATGTTTTGAAGGTCTGCAGCCCTTCTGTGCATCAAACGCAGAGACGTGCCTCGAGAATCTGTCACCGCTCTGTGCATTAAATACAGAGGCGTGCCTCGAGCCCTGTACGAAGTGCAGCTTTTGACGTGGCAGGCGGTTTATCTTCCGCGGAGCGTAAATAGCTCACATCTGCCTGTGTAAAACTAGGCGGCGTAGTCCTCTGTACGCGAAAAAGTGGTTTACGCAAAGAAAATGGCAGTAAACGACAGCCTGGGTTGCAGTGTCGCGCCATCATTATAGCCGTCGCCTGGGTAGTCGAGCAGTATCCCTTTGTCAGAAGTCCAGACGTCAGGTTCATTGCAGGATCTGACAGGTTTACTTCAGAGAACACGAAGCGTTCCTCGTACGCTTTAATGTTGAATTGAAAGCGGATGTGTTTTACGCCATATAGGCGATGAAGCACCCTGTTTACGCTGAAGCAGCCTGGACATACTGCACTTACGCGGATGGTCCTTTGAGCTTTACGCTGTGCTCAGCGGAAAAAAACTCTATTTTGCATGTTGATGGCTCTGAGGTCATCTCTTTACGCTGCCCCGCACCAATAAGCTGCGTATAGCCATCCGACGTATTTTTTATGCTTCTACAAGACCCCCTTCAAAGCTTTCAAATTCCTCGTAATTTGAAACGCTTTGAATAAAGCATGAACCGTTCCTCGTAACTCGAAACGCTTCTAAATGGAGCCTGAAACGGTCAAGTCTGACACGTTCTTTCAAGGCTGACTTTATGGCAGATTTATTGGGAATAGGTGTGACCTATCTCGCCTATAAAAAGATGAGGAGTTAACCTGTTCTTCCCGCATACCTTTTACCACTCAGAGATGATCGCCGGAGTTCGTCGGGTCGACCTGAGGAAGAAGAAGACCATGTTCTTCCAGCATGTAGGAAGCCAAAAAAGAAGGCGTCTTCGAGCAAACGTCATCTGCAACGATGGATCATGGAAGGATATCATAACCTCCCTTGCTCGGGATAGTCAGCAACTTTGTATGGCGATTCTTCCAGGAGAAGGGAAGGGTCGTATTAGACCAGACAGCTTGCAGGCTGTATATTTTCCCCTGAGACTTCCGCGGACGAGAGCAGACAAACTGTAACTGCCGTCCTCGATCGAGTTGGGTTTAAAGAAGCCTCAACTGGATCTGTCATGGCGTATGGAGGATGGGCACTTGATACAGGCCCAGTTCTGTATCCTCCCACCATCGATCTTCTTGTTCATGACTGTGGTGGTCGATGAACTGCCATGGAAGAAGAGGAAGACCTGCACCATTGCGAGAACCTGGTAGAACAGATTCTGAGAGTGGCCTCCCAATGAAGACGAGGAAATCCTTTGTAGACGGGATTTCCCTCATATGTAATCATGAAAAATGAAGAAAAACCCCTTGTAGACAGGATTTCTCTTATATGTAATCATGATTTCAATCTTTAATAAAATCGTCTTCCTTCTCTGCATATGATCGTCTTGCCATACGTTGCTGTGAAGTCTGAATATATGTAGCTTCGACACGCCTGATTCTTTACGTCGACTCTGTTAGAAAGAGTGCTAGGTCCTATCCTGTCTTTTACGCATAACTAGTAATGCGCAAAAAGCTGCTTTAGCAGTCGAGTGTTCGAACTGTTATGCTGTTAGGAATGAGGAACCGTGTAGAATTCTGAACTGTTGTTTTCACTTCTGTGTAAACAGAATTCTTGTTCAGACTTCATCTTCAAGAATGATTTCTCGAAAATCCCTTACAATAGGGCGAGAAATGGCTGTCGGACTGAGTCGCCATCTTGAACTGCAGATGAAATATTCAGACTGGATTCTGGATGAACCTCCAATTGACCCGAGAAGAGTAATTTCTCAATGTTTGAACTCTGTATGCTTCGGGTACTTGGGATATCTTCTGGTCAAGAAGGAGTATCTTCTGTGTGAACTCTCGCAATTGACCGTCTTGAGAATCGTTCAGATGTACACGTATTCTGGCCTGTGCATCTTTCAGATGTGCGGGAAGTCGTGGAGCGTGAAATCATAAGTTTGCAGCTTCTGAGCGTAAACTAAACACCACCGAACGTGAAATCATAGACTTGTAGTTCCTGAGCGTGAAGTCGTAGGTTTGTAGCCTCTCGAGCATAAAAGCTACCGAGCACAAAGGCATCTGGGCGTAAAACCCGACTTGTAGTCGTCGAACGTAGAGTCGTAGATTCGTAGCTGTCGAGCGTAGAAAGCTCCTTAGCGTAGAACTGTAGATCTGTAGCTTCTGAAAAGAAAATTTTCCGAGCGTGAAGTTGTGGATCTGTTGCCTCTGAGCGTAAACTAAACGCCACCGAGTGTGAGATCATAGATTTGTAGCTTCTGAGCGTGAAGTCGTAGATTTGTAGCCTCTCGAGCGTAAAGCTAACCGAGCACAAAGGCATCCGGGCATAAAACCATAGACTTATAGTCTCTCAGCGTAAAACCGTAGATCTGTAGCTGTCGAGCGTAGAAAGCTCTTTGGCGTAGAACCACGAATCTGCTTCGTACGAAAACTTTTTGAATTCGCCGACTGTCCGTCTTTCGAGAATAGTAGGCTGACGTAGTACCCAATCATAAGCAAATATTAATTACGAGATTTGGTTAGGGTTTCGAGGAGTCCATCCGAGGATTCGAGGAGTCGATCCGAACTCTATATATATCCCAAGCTTTTGAGAGAAAAACTTTTCATCCGTCTTCTGCGAAAGAGAGCCTTCGACTGTTCGAGTTTTTCTTCGTTCCTTCTCCGAGCACTCTGAGTCTTCAGCAATGGCGCCGAAACAAATCCCCTCCACTAAGGGAAAGAGTATAGGTTCTTCTTCTCGTTCTTCTGCCCCAGCGAGAGAGTCTTCGGTCGGGCAAGGTGAACTTCATTCTGAGCGAAGTATCCCGCCGACGAGCAGCGCACCCGGCCTTAGAGGTAGAGCCTTTGGGATGACAAAGAACGACAAAAAATCCTTCGCACACGTTGAACGTGACCGTGCTAGGTCGTCTTCTGTACTGATAGTCTCTTTGAGGAAGATGATGTACGGAGACGTTTTCATCTTTTACGCCCACATTTCTAATGTGCCAGCGTAAAAACTCCATATTTTCGCAGTTTTGAGCGTAAAAGCTCTGACTGCCGAAAACTTGGTGTATACTATAAAATTTTAGCTTTACGCTTGTGGATGGAACCTCCGGCGTAATAACTCGAATTTTGGTAGTCCGGCGTAAAGCACAGGCTGTATACCGCCAATTTTGAATTTTACGCTTCTGGATGAGACTTCCGGCGTAAATGACCAAATTTGTACAGTCTTGGCGTAAAGCAAAGACTATCGTTTCTTTGCAAGATTTGTAATGACGTGTTTTTCTTGCACTTTTGCAGTTAACTTGCATGAGTCCCCACTGGCCGAGGTGATGGGTTCCGCTGCCGGGATGCTGCACTCAAACTATCTGGAGGATCTGTCCCACGTGATATTTCCTATCTCCGGACCCCAGTATCCTGAAGGAAGGGAGATTTTGATATCGGCTCAGGGCGAGCGGACGCTGCTGAACATGATTAACGGAGAGCCCCTGACGTACATAGACGGGGACCAGTACATAAAGCCGGCTTTTCTCTTTGGGGACATGATTGACAAACAGTCCCAGACGAAGCCCAAGAGAGAACCCTGGGTTTTTCCCGCCGAGAGTTTGGTCTTGTATCTGCCAATGATGCCGAGAGATTATCCCATCTCGGCCTTCTTCCATGCTACACATCCCAGGAGGATGTCGTGGACGCTGACTCCCGATCTTCACGGCAAGCCGGGAAAGATTTTTCATCTGAAAGGAGCTGACCAGGGGTCGTTTGTCAGCCGCCCTTCCGGCCCTGTAATGACGTTCAGGGGACTGTGCCCGGGCAGTGTCCCGAGTGAAGACAGTTTAGTGATTCAGCCGGTCCAATTGCCGACTTTCTGCAACGACTTCATGGGGCGAGGGGGGGTATACCCCAAGGTGAATCCTCGGTGCAATGGGTGGATCACCCCAACAAACCTCCGATGGGCTCGCCTAGTTGACTGGGCCTTGAAGTATTTTCAGAGAGAGCTGGAAGGCATTAGACTATATGCTGCTGTGAGTGCGACCAGTTTTGGGTTGCCTCCCAACCCTAACATGTTTCTGGCACTGATGGAGCGATACATTTCGCTCACCGGGACTTTTGCCACTCCACTGGGGGAGTTGGGATTAGCCCTCCATGAGATGGTAGTGATCTCGAGACTGCCGATGGAGGATACCCCATATGAAGAGTATGTTCCCACCAACCGGGAGTTGGGGGACTCGGACCCTCGGGCGGTGGAAGTGTATCAGGAGCTGATGTGCCACTACCTCGCGTGCACCACTTTTTATAATGAGCCTTCTGATTTGGCTCACACCACTAAGTGGACGTCCTATCTCTTCTTCCACCGGGCCAGGGCCGCCAAGCCGGAGAAAGTCTCGGGGGGCAAGGATGAGCCCGTGAACTGTTTGGGCGTGCTCAGTGCCCAGGTCGTCGAGGATCTTATGGAAGATGCTAAGGCTCCAGATCAGATTCTCGATGACGGGGTAGGAAAGTATCCTGAAGGCACTAAGGCCTACAGTTACTTGAGGCGCTGCCACAGGCCTTTGTCTAAGGAAGCCCGGCTGGCTGGTTTCCTCTCCATATGGCTGCGTCGAGTAGTAGTGCCTGGTATTGCATCTGCGGACCGCATTCACCGGAATACCCTGTGGACTGCAGTGCGTCTGGTGTTCGGGGCAAGACTGGGCTTGCTCCCTGCCATGGTGTGCCGTATATAGGCTGGCCTGAGAGCCATGACTGATGGGCTGCTCGCCGATGAAACTCGGCGTGATAGCTTTCCCAGGGTAGAATTACCATACCTGTATTTGATGGGATGGTTAATTCTCCACAACCCCCGGGTGATGTCTCCCAGCTCTGGTAGTAGCTCGGGGGGTAGTTTCTTGCTGAACTACAAGGACTCTCCCTGGAACGTGAACACAGTTTTAGACTGTCGGTTGGTGCTGAATCTCAGTCACGGCTGGAAGCTCCTCTGCATTGTCCCCTCTGTACATCACAATCAATCGGGGATTAGGCTTGAGGATTTAGGTGGAGAGAAGACCAATCTTTCTCCGGAAGCTTTCAATTGGTTGGTCTGCATCAGACCTTCCCATTTGCTGTACAGAGGCGAAGATTATTGCTTCTTCGAGCCCTACTTGCCCAGTCGATTTGCCAAGCAATTTGGGTACGATCAGTTGCACGTGGGCAATGCCGTCACCAGCTTCAGGTCCAGGGGCGGACTCATTGATGGAGCCAGAGGAAGGCGATATTTTATCATGGGTTGCACTGGAGCAATCTTTACTGTGCCGGTCACTACACTCTCCACGGAGCTGTGCATCCTCCACTCGTATGCCCAGTTCTACGTGGCGATCAACACCTTCCATCGTGATTTTGACATGCATGGAAGTTTTAGAGTGCCCTCTCCAAAGCCTGAAGGAAGAGTCGAAGTCCCCTCGGTTTTTTCTGACGAGGGTGAGGAGTCCGTTACTCCGGATGAGCCTCTGGTATCGGTGCCGAGGTGTGAAGTGCCTCCGCCTGCAGGGGCTTTGGTAGTCTCTGGGAAGCGAAGGGATCCTGCTCCGAAGCAGACTTCCCCTCGCAAGAGGAAGAAGAAGACGGTTAATCGTCCTCTCCGGATTCCTGGTATTGAGGCTCCTAGAGAGGAACCTGTTGTCTCCCCTGTTGGGGATGTCTCTTTGATTGGAGGTTCCTCGCCTTTTAGAGAGGGACCCTCAGTTTCGGCTGGCGGTGCCGGAGAACTCCTGCTTGAGGCTGCGGTTGCTGCTACTGCCTCCGGTAGTGGACCGAAGTCGCCTCCGGGGCTGAGTATAAGATTCCGTATACCTTTATCCAGATCAGCGTCGGAAGAGACCCCTTTCATGCTTGCGAGCGCACCTGGCGAGATTCCAGCCGATGAGCCTCTGTTGGAATTTAAGGAGGACTTGGAAGACTACTTGCGAGTGTCAATTAGCAGACCCCTTTCTCCAGGTATGAAAGCTTGCCTAGCATTATTAAGAAATGATTTAGCTGTACAGGCCGCAGATGCGACATATATGCCGTCAACCGTGGGTAAATGTCGTCTTTACGCCCTTCTTTTTAGAGAAATTAACATCGTGTCGATATTAACTTTCTCGTCTTCTTTTCAGGGGCAGATGTCTACGGGGAGGAGAGTGCTGAAGCGCTTTTTAGCTCTGCTTCGGCTTCTGGCGGTGACATGGAGGCGCCCGACTTCGAGGAGAAAATATCTTCGGGTGCCGGCTCGCCCCGAGTAGTTTTGACATCTCAAGAGGAGGATGAGCCTGTCATTCTGACATCGCCTCCTACGAGTATGCCGATGACTTCGACTGTCGTTGTCGCATCTTCTTTGGTCGTACCACCTGTTGAGGCGACGGCCGTGGCCACATCGTCTGTAATCACTCCTGGAGGGGGGACTCGCCAATATTGCGGCCACTCCTGGCGTCCAATCGGACCTGGCTGCGCTGACCGATCAATATACCAGCATCTTTTACGCCAGCTTGAAAATGCTGATATCAATGGTGTTGGCGAAGAATCTAGACTTCGAGCGTCTGAAGAAGGCTTCTCAGTTTTCGATCGGGGCGGTCAGGGAATTCGGCGATTCTGGGGTAGCTGACGCCCTAGAGGCGATGGTTAATGGTTTGGAGCAACCTATTAACGAATACTTGCAGCTGGCTCGGGGTAGCATTAAAGCTGAGGTCCAGACTAGATACGACTTCATGACTGCGCGGCTTACTAAACAGCTGGAAAGCTTAGATAAATCCATCAAAACACATAAGCTGGAGATGGATGAAAGAAAAGCTGTCGTGGAGGAGGCTCTTGCTCTTCAGACGAAGTGCCAATCCGAGCATGAAGGGAATGTAGCGAGGGCCCGCAAGTTGAAAAAAAAACTCGCTCAGGCAGAGGAGTGGGCTTCTCAGTCGTTGGCAGGTCTAGATGTAGCGACTGGTCGACTGAGCACAGCGCGACGGAATTTGGAGCATGTAGAAGCTGCCCATGCGGGTTCTCTTCGGGCAAGGGCAGAACTGTCCCTTATAAGCAACCACGAGGCACGGCTGGAGCGGGCCCGCGCTGATGCCTTGGTTTCCAGGAATGAGAGGATAGCTGTACTGGTGCAGCAGATTCGCGATCTGACCGCTCCCCCACAATGATGTACCATTTCTTCTTTTTGCTTTCCAAATGTAATTCTGCTCTTTTTTTGGGAATAAATAAAGAGACTCTTTTCTGACTTTGTGGACCCATCATTTTGGAATATAAATGACAGGTTTGGGCGAGAGTGATATCAGAGGTAGTATGGATGTGATAGACTCTCGGTAAACTTTAGCAGGACATATCTATCCAGAGGTCATACGGACATGATAGAATATTCCTTAGTAGGACATATCTATTCAGAGGTTATATGGACATGACAGAATATGCTTTGACTAAAGTTTGTACACAAGACACTATCAGAGGTAATATGGACGTGATAGGTATTGCATTTCCAAATTAGCCGAACATATCTATTCAGAGGTTATATGGACATGATAGAATATGACCCAACTAGTTTTATTTTGGAAGTAGTTTTGTCAGAATTGAGGTTTTCGCTACATTCCACTTTGAGCAGAGAAGATTAAGCATAGTACCTTTTCAGGAATTTGCCGTTGATAGGAGCCATTAACAGGTCTCCATTAGGCTGGGCTAACCTGTAAGCGCCGTTTGAGAACGTTGTCTCGATCACATAAGGGCCTTCCCATTTGGGCTGGAATTTGCCTTTACTCCTGTGAGTAAGAATCATCGGCCTTCTTACGGCTAAAACTAGCTCGCCGACTTTGAACACTCTTTCCTTTACTTTATGATTGAAAGCTCGGGAAATGCATGCTTAGTAGAGCGTGATACGCTGTTGAGCTTGGAGGCGTTTCTCGTCTAATCCTTCTAGCTCTTGAAGCCTTAACAGGTCATTCTTTTCTTGAGTCAGCTCATTAGTCACGGCTATCCTGAGTGACGGGATCTGGATTTCAATAGGGAGAACTGCTTCGCTCCCGTAGACCAGTGAGAATGGGGTACAACCTGTCGGTGTTCGTACCGTTGTGCGGTATGCCCAGAGATATTTGCCCAGCTTCTCATTCCAATCTCTCTTGTTTGAAGAGACGAACTTCTTCAAGAGTTTGATAATGGTTTTGTTGAAAGCTTCCGCCAAACCATTAACAGCTGGATAATATGTCGTAGAGGCAATATTATGTATCCGATTTTTATCGCAAAATCGATGAAACGCTTGGCTGATGAACTGAGGCCCATTGTCGTGAATTATCCTCCGGGGTACCCCGAAGCGATAAATGACGTGATGCTTGATGAAGCTGATCACATTAGACGCCTTCACCTCAGCAAGAGGGATCGCCTCTGCCCATTTGGAGAAGTAATCCGTGATGGCCAGTATGAACCGGTGACCTCTGGAAGAAGACGGGTGAATAGGACCAATGATATCCATATCCCATGCTTCGAAAGGCCAGGATGCGACCATAGGATGTAGATGTTCAGACGGTTGATGTATGAAGTCTGTATGAACCTGACAGGCTCTGCATTGTCTTGCATATTTGATTGCGTCTGCGATCATAGTAGGCCAGTAATAGCCCATTCTCCTGATACGATCCTGTAGCTTAGGACCGGGTTGATGCGCTCCGCATACGTCGTTGTGAGCTTCCCGGATAATCTGCTGTGCTTCGTCTTCGGAGAGGCATATCAGTAGTAGTCCATCGTAGGTCCGACGATATAGGCACTGTGAGGACGCATCAAAGTAGAAGCGTAATGATCGTCTTTTGACGGATGCTGCTTCTTTGGGGTCCTCCGGCAAGATTCCGTATGCCACAAAATCTGTGAAGGGGCTTCTCCAGTCTCTCCTGGGAGGACCGGTGTTCACAGCGTAGCTGCGTTCTATGTGAAAATTATTTTTCACACAGAATAAATCTCTGTTAAGAAGGATTATCGAATTATGCCTTCTTATAGGAGTAGCTAAGTCTGCTGCTAGACTGGCTAGGGCATCAACTTTCAGATTCTGAGACCGGGGCACATGTTCTAGGAAGAACCCTTTGAATGTCATGGCTATCTCGACCGCTGCTTGGTGATAGGGGATGAGGTCTGGATTCCGGACTTCATATATTCCCCTGACTTGATTGACGATCAGCAGAGAATCACCGAAAGCTTCCAGAGACTCGACGCCCAATTCTTTAGCGACTTGGAGGCCGATTAGCAGAGCATTGTACTCTGCCACATTGTTGGAACATGGCTCGCTAAGAGAATATGCTCGGTAGATGACGAGCTTATCAGGAGTGATTAGGACAATTCCTACTCCTGAAACTACGTTTCCCCTAGGACCAGTTCTGGAGGCACCATCGAAGAATAGTTGCCATGCGTCACTTTTCATTGCGGAATTACATTCTGCAACTTCATCAGGGATGTCCTCGTATAGTTTGGAGGTCTCCGGGATCGGATGAGCAGCTAGGAAGTTGGCCAACGCTTGGCCTTTGATGGCCTTCTAAGGGACGTACACCATGTCATATGGTGTTAACAGCATCGCCCAAGTCCCGAGTCGGGAATTAAGAGCACTTGGCTTGCTCATCAGTACTCTAAGAGGGTTGATCCTGGAGATGATATGAATAGTCTGGCCCGTGACATAGTGTCGCGTCTTCTGGATAGCGAACATCAGAGCCAAGCATTCTTTCTCCACTGGGTTGTACCGGTGTTCGGCTCCGACCATCATCCTGCTGAGGTAGTAGATAGCCTGTTCATGACCCATATCGTTCTTCTGTGCGAGAAGAGCTCCCAGTGAATGATCCATCGCTCGAACGTACAGCAAGAATGGTCTTTCCATGACTGGAGGCACCAGAACTGGCGGACTGGTGAGGTAGCGCTTGATATCTCCGAACGCTTGCTGACAGGTTTCGTCCCATACGAAGGATACACCTTTCTTCATGAGATGAGAAAAGGGCTGACATCTCCCCGAGAGGTTGGATATGAATCTCCGGATATAAGCCAGACGACCTTGAAATCCCTGGAGTTCCCTCAGATTATGGGGCGGTAGCATTTCTACGATGGCCTGGACTTTGTCAGGGTCCACTTGGATGCCTTTGGCGGTAATAATAAATCCCAGAAATTTGCCACTAGATACCCCCAGAAAGGACTTTGTGTAGTGCCCCGCTCCGCGTAGGCGCTATGTACAAGTGAGATTATCTTGCTTGCTCGAACGGAAGTCTTCTCGGAGAATTCCTGACCGATTAATCAAGGTGAGTGGGCAGAACTGCATTATCTGATTCTTGCACGACTTAATAATGAATCTGAGTTTTTAAATGCTTGTTTGCTTAAGAAGAAATGTTTTCATAAGAAATGATAGAACCGACTCAGCATGCTAATAAGAGAACTCACATAGCTTGTCACTGAAACGAATATGCTGCCTAAATAAGAGAATATGTATGCTTGTCCGAAATGAGATAGAACCATTGCTATGCTAAGAAGATAGAACTGCATGTTTACTTGATGTGATAATAGACCCGTGCCATGCTAGTCTCAACTGAAAGATCGTTTATATGTTTGCTTGTCATCGTGTTCATATAGCTTGTCTGGAATGCTTAAGCTTATAGAAATGAATGCTTGTTTCGATGCGAGAGTAAATGCTTTTCTTGTGTGTGCTAGACTAGTAGCCCGTCTGACGTCCGGTCCTTCGGGATCGGGGTGCGGCTATTAGGAATGTGATATGTCATGTTGTGTGCTATTGTGAAAGAGACAAGAGACATATGGGTGCTTGCGGTGGATGGGGGACAAACGAAATATGGGAGACCAATAACGTGCCCTGAGCTCGGGGCATGGATATTGGAAGGGAGGTTGGAGATGCGATGGGGTAAGACTAATAGTGCGCCCTGAGGGTCGGTCCTTCGGGATCTTGGGGGCGTGGCTATTAGAGGGAGGCGGTACTTCTGTTGAGAAGAGTTGAGTCTGCACTAGAGAAGTGTATGGAGATAGCTGCATTCAGGTCGTTAGGGAGCATGCTAGGCTAGCCTTCTTGCATACCTAACTGTTTGATGCAGAGACGGACAGGAAACTAAAGAACGGTAAAATATATATACTTATGCAATTGTTGCTAACTTGTATGTCTGCTGCAGGGATAACCGTTCAGCCGTGGGGTAAGAAATATGAGTTTATGCATAAGCCTGCTTATTCATTTTGTCTGCATCGTAGAGACCACCTGTTAGCACTTCATGCATTGCATTCGGTCGGACAATGAGACTATTAGTGCAGAGCTGAACCTTGGCTACGGCTGCTTCGGCAGTAATGTGCAACCATGAGTCACAGCTGCTAATAGGATCAGAATGTGAGTCATTGGTTAGCTGGATTACCGCTACCGATCCTGAGTTACTCGGGGACCGACCTCTGATTGATAGTTAACTTGTGTGCTTGAATGATGGTTCCTAATGCTGCCTGTCCCTAGAATCCTTGGTATAGTTCACCGAACACGCTGCGCACACCCGAACAGGATTCCTCGTGCTTGAATTGGTTGCCTTGATTGATTGGTTGTTTGATTATGTTTTCAAAGAATATTTCCAAATACACAGAAATATGACTCTGCTAGCAAACTGCATGTAAAGAACCTAAGTAAAACTAGCAAGATCACTAGTAATGCAATGTTTTGCCACATGATTACTTAGTATGGGTTTCAGGGGGTGTAGCTTCTGTTCAGTTGCTTTATCTCACCAGTACTTGTATAAAGTGCTGACCCACCAACAGTTTGCTTGTTCTCAGGTGCCCGTTCGTCTGAGGAAGCGATAGCCGTGCCTCATCCCAAGGAGCCGGAAATCTGGAGTCGATGCCTCGAGCCGCATCGAGTTTGTGCCTGCTTTGAGCTACTTTTATATAGAGGGACATAATGTATGGAATGGTGTTATTGTAATCGAGAGACAGAGTGCTTGAGCGAATTGTAACCTCGGCCATGCGCCGCTTGTAACACTTTCGATTATCAATAAGAGAGCTTGTTTATCATGTGCCATTGTGTTCTTTACTTTTCTGTAATATATGTGCCGCTGCTTTAGCATTGAATAGCTTACTTGCCCTTGTTCAAAGCTTTGGCCTTGTGCAAGCGCACTTTAGGCTTGCACGGCATCACGCCCGTGCGAGGACGATCGGTTCCGTAGGGACCAAAGCGAGGACGAACGGCCCTGCGGGATCGGGGCGTGCCATAATGGTATCAGAGCGACTCGATTCTTTGCTCATTCCGTTGCTTCCAACTCTGAGATGTGCCTGATGTGAGATGCAATGAACGTTCCATACAATGAGTCCGTAAATATTCTCAAAGTTGCCGGCAAAAAGTTTTCTGGATTTGGTTTTCATTGCTTGAGATGTGATTTGCGATTTCTGGGTTGCTAAAGTTTTGATTTGTGATGGTGAAGGATGAGGACTATCGCTGCTTTGTGGTTTCGTGAGTTTCTCCTTGAGTTTCGAGAACGAAACTCTTTATTGGTGGGTAAGTATGTAGTGCCCCGCTCCGCGTAGGCGCTATGTACAAGTGAGATTGTCTTGCTTGCTCGAACGGAAGTCTTCTCGGAGAGTTCTCGACCGATTAATCAAGGTGAGTGGGCAGAACTGCATTCTCTGATTCTTGCATGACTTAATAATGAATCTGAGTTTTTAAATGCTTGTTTGCTTAAGAAGAAATATTTTCATAAGAAATGATAGAACTGACTCAGCATGCTAATAAGAGAACTCTCATAGCTTGTCACTGAAACGAATATGCTGCCTAAATAAGAGAATATGTATGCTTGTCCGAAATAAGATAGAACTATTGCTATTCTAAGAAGATAGAACTGCATGTTTACTTGATGTGATAATAGACCCGTGCCATGCTAGTCTCAACTGAAAGATCGTTTATATGTTTGCTTGTCATCGTGTTCATATGGCTTATCTTGAATGCTTAAGCTTATAGAAATGAATGCTTGTTTCGATGCGAGAGTAAATGCTTGTCTTGTGTGTGCTAGACTAGTAGCCCGCCTGACGTCCGGTCCTTCGGGATCTTGGGGGTGCGGCTATTAGGAATGTGATATGTCATATTGTGTGCTATTGTGAAAGAGACAAAAGACATGTGGGTGCTTGCGGTGGATGGGGGACAAACAAAATATGGGAGACCAATAACGCGCCCTGAGCTCGGGGCATGGATATTGGAAGGGAGGATGGAGATGCGATGGGGTAAGACTAATAGTGCGCCCTGAGGGTCGGTCCTTCGGGATCTTGGGGGGCGTGGCTATTAGAGGGAGGCGGTGCTTCTGTTGAGAAGAGTTGAGTCTGCACTAGAGAAGTGTATGGAGATAGCTGCATTCAGGTCGTTAGGGAGCATGCTAGGCTAGCCTTCTTGCATACCTAACTGTTTGATGGAGAGACGGACAGGAAACTAAAGAACGGTAAAACATATATGCTTATGCAATTGTTGCTAACTTGTATGTCTGCTGCAGGGATAACCGTTCGGCCGTGGGGTAAGAAATACGAGTTTATGCATAAGCCTGCTTATTCATTTTGTCTGCATCTTAGAGACCACCTGTTAGCGCTTCATGCATTGCATTCGGTCGGACAATGAGACTATTAGTGCAGAGCTGAACCTTGGCTACGGCTGCTTCGGCAGTAATGTGCAACCATGAGTCACAGTTGCTAATAGGATCAGAATGTGAGTCATTGGTTAGCTGGATTACCGCTACCGATCCTGAGTTACTCGGGGACCGACCTCTGATTGATAGTTAACTTGTGTGCTTGAATGATGGTTCCTAATGCTGCCTGTCCCTAGAATCCTTGGTATAGTTCACCGAACACGCTGCGCACACCCGAACAGGATTCCTCGTGCTTGAATTGGTTGCCTCGATTGATTGGTTGTTTGATTATGTTTTCAAAGAATATTTCCAAATACACAGAAATATGACTCTGCTAGCAAACTGCATGTAAAGAACCTAAGTAAAACTAGCAAGATCACTAGTAATGCAATGTTTTGCCACATGATTACTTAGTGTGGGTTTCAGGGGGTGTAGCTTCTGTTCAGTTGCTTTATCTCACCAGTACTTGTATAAAGTGCTGACCCACCAACAGTTTGCTTGTTCTCAGGTGCCCGTTCGTCTGAGGAAGCGATAGCCATGCCTCATCCCAAGGAGCCGGAAATCTGGAGTCGATGCCTCGAGCCGCATCGAGTTTGTGCCTGCTTTGAGCTACTTTTATATAAAGGAACATAATGTATGGAATGGTGTTATTGTAATCGAGAGACAGAGTGCTTGAGCGAATTGTAACCTCGGCCATGCGCCGCTTGTAACACTTTCGATTATCAATAAGAGAGCTTATTTATCATGTGCCATTGTGTTCTTTACTTTTCTGTAATATATGTGCCGCTGCTTCAGCATTGAATAGCTTACTTGCCCTTGTTCAAAGCTTTGGCCTTGTGCAAGCGCACTTTAGGCTTGCACGGCATCACGCCCGTGCGAGGACGATCGGTTCCGTAGGGACCAAAGCGAGGACGAACGGCCCTGCGGGACCGGGGCGTGACATAATGGTATTAGAGCGACTCGATTCTTTGCTCATTCCGTTGCTTCCAACTCTGAGATGTGCCTGATGTGAGATGCAATGAACGTTCCATACAATGAGTCCGTAAATATTCTCAAAGTTGCCAGCAAAAATTTTCTGGATTTGGTTTTCATTGCTTGAGATGTGATTTGCGATTTCTGGGTTGCTAGAGTTTTGATTTGTGATGGTGAGGGATGAGGACTATCGCTGCTTTGTGGTTTCGTGAGTTTCTCCTTGAGTTTCGAGGACGAAACTCTTTATTGGTGGGTAAGTATATAGTGCCCCGCTCCGCATAGGCGCTATGTACAAGTGAGATTGTCTTGCTTGCTCGAACGGAAGTCTTCTCGGAGAGTTCCCGACCGATTAATCAAGGTGAGTGGGCAGAACTGCATTCTCTGATTCTTGCACGACTTAATAATGAATCTGAGTTTTTAAATGCTTGTTTGCTTAAGAAGAAATGTTTTCATAAGAAATGATAGAACTGACTCAGCATGCTAATAAGAGAACTCACATAGCTTGTCACTGAAACGAATATGCTGCCTAAATAAGAGAATATGTATGCTTGTCCGAAATGAGATAGAACCATTGCTATGCTAAGAAGATAGAACTGCATGTTTACTTGATGTGATAATAGACCCGTGCCATGCTAGTCTCAACTGAAAGATCGTTTATATGTTTGCTTGTCATCGTGTTCATATGGCTTGTCTTGAATGCTTAAGCTTATAGAAATGAATGCTTATTTCGATGCGAGAGTAAATGCTTGTCTTGTGTGTGCTAGACTAGTAGCCCGCCTGACGTCCGGTCCTTCGAGATCTTGGGGGTGCGGCTATTAGGAATGTGATATGTCATATTGTGTGCTATTGTGAAAGAGACAAGAGACATGTGGGTACTTGCGGTGGATGGGGGACAAACGAAATATGGGAGACCAATAACGCGCCCTGAGCTCGGGGCGTGGATATTGGAAGGGAGGATGGAGATGCGATGGGGTAAGACTAATAGTGCGCCCTGAGGGTCGGTCCTTCGGGATCTTGGGGGGCGTGGCTATTAGAGGGAGGCGGTGCTTCTGTTAAGAAGAGTTGAGTCTGCACTAGAGAAGTGTATGGAGATAGCTGCATTCAGGTCGTTAGGGAGCATGCTAGGCTAGCCTTCTTGTATACCTAACTGTTTGATGCAGAGACGGACAGGAAACTAAAGAACGGTAAAACATATATGCTTATGCAATTGTTGCTAACTTGTATGTCTGCTGCAGGGATAACCGTTCGGCCGTGGGGTAAGAAATACGAGTTTATGCATAAGCCTGCTTATTCATTTTGTCTGCATCGTAGAGACCACCTGTTAGCGCTTCATGCATTGCATTCGGTCAGACAATGAGACTATTAGTGCAGAGCTGAACCTTGGCTACGGCTGCTTCGGCAGTAATGTGCAACCATGAGTCACAGCTGCTAATAGGATCAGAATGTGAGTCATTGGTTAGCTGGATTACCGCTACCGATCCTGAGTTACTCGGGGACCGACCTCTGATTGATAGTTAACTTGTGTGCTTGAATGATGGTTCCTAATACTGCCTGTCCCTAGAATCCTTGGTATAGTTCACCGAACACGCTGCGCACACCCGAACAGGATTCCTCGTGCTTGAATTGGTTGCCTCGATTGATTGGTTGTTTGATTATGTTTTCAAAGAATATTTCCAAATACACAGAAATATGACTCTGCTAGCAAACTGCATGTAAAGAACCTAAGTAAAACTAGCAAGATCACTAGTAATGCAATATTTTGCCACATGATTACTTAGTGTGGGTTTCAGGGGGTGTAGCTTCTGTTCAGTTGCTTTATCTCACCAGTACTTGTATAAAGTGCTGACCCACCAACAGTTTGCTTGTTCTCAGGTGCCCGTTCGTCTGAGGAAGCGATAGCCGTGCCTCATCCCAAGGAGCCGGAAATCTGGAGTCGATGCCTCGAGCCGCATCGAGTTTGTGCCTGCTTTGAGCTGCTTTTATATAGAGGGACATAATGTATGGAACGGTGTTATTGTAATCGAGAGACAGAGTGCTTGAGCAAATTGTAACCTCGGCCATGCGCCGCTTGTAACACTTTCGATTATCAATAAGAGAGCTTGTTTATCATGTGCCATTGTGTTCTTTACTTTTCTGCAATATATGTGCCGCTGCTTCAGCATTGAATAGCTTACTTGCCCTTGTTCAAAGCTTTGGCCTTATGCAAGCGCACTTTAGGCTTGCACGGCATCACGCCCGTGCGAGGACGATCGGTTCCGTAGGGACCAAAGCGAGGACGAACGGCCCTGCGGGACCGAGGTGTGACACTTTGTAGGATTCATCTTGAGTTGATGTTGTCGCATTAACTCGAATACCGTCCTCAAGTCTTGAATGTGATCATCTTTGAGGCGGCTCTTGACGGCTATGTCGTCCACGTAACATTCTACTATTTTGCGTAAATGCTCATGGAATATGTTACTCATTGCACGTTGGTATGTAGCCCCGGCGTTCTTCAATCCGAAGGGCATGACCGTATAGCAATATACCCCCAATGGTGTCCGGAAGGCAGTGTGCTTCTCGTCTTCAGGATGCATCTTGATCTGATTGTATTCTGAGAATCCGTCCATGAAAGACATGCGTTCAAAACTGTAGGTATTGTCGATCATGATGTCTGTGATGGGAAGAGGGAACTCATCCTTGGGGCAGGCTGCATTCAGATCTCGGTAATCGATGCAGATACGTATTTTCCTACTTTTTTTCATGACTGGGACAACATTGGCGACCCAGTCGGGATGCTGTTTCTCCCGGATGAAACTGCAGGCTATCAACTTCTTGACTTCAGCTTCAATGGCGTCCATCATATCCGGGCAGAACCGGCGTTGGTGCTGCTTCACAGGCTTTGAATCGGGCAATATGTTGAGTTTATGAGTAGCCACCTTTGGATCAAGTCCGGACATATCCTCATAATTCCATGCAAAGACGTCGATATATTCTTTTATCAGCTGGATAACTTCTTCCCCTTCAGCTGGGGAAAGATTATTACTGATAAATATCGGCTTTGGCGAAAGTTCATCCCCGACGTCAATCTGGATAACTTCATCTTTAGTGGGAGGTTCTCTCTGCTCGAAGCGGAACTCCCATTGTGTATCCATTTGCTGAGCCCAAACGTCATTCTTAAATAGTTCGGATTCTTGTTCGTCTGATTCGAAGGGATCCGTCACTACCATATTTACTGGTAATGTTTGCTCGAGAGCATGAGATGAGTCGGAGGGCGACGAGCCGTCTTGAAAAGAGGAAAAGACATCCTCGCTTGACTTGGAAGTTGCAAGGGAGGCGGCATACCCTAACCCGAAACGGGTTTGTTGATAGTGGGGATTGCCGAGCAGCGGCGTTCGTCTGCCTTTCCCGTAGTTGAGACCTGGTTCCAGCTTCAAGTCGTAACCTATACTTCGCATGATCTTCAAAGCTTGCGGGCGGTACCTGTGAACTTGTATTTCACCAGCGTCGTCGTCGAAGACATCTTCTCGTATAGTCGACTCGTTGCGCATGCGGCCGAAGACTATCGGATGCTGACTGCTGCTGGCAGGCGGAACAATGAAGATAGAATCCTCATGTGGTCCATATGTCGTGACGACATTGGATGATGACGCTACCTCCCATATGTACGGATGATAGGAATCCATAGCTTCCAAGAATTTTTTGCGCTATAGGTTCTATATCGTCATGGGGAGTGGAATATATCTGCTCAGAGATAATGTGGACTTGGCAGTTTTTGTGGACTTAACACTACTGGTGTAATTAGAATTAAGTACGGATGTTAAGTGTAGGTGACGATCGATATCAGAGGTAATATGGACATGACATTTGACAGCCGAAAGTTTATTCAGAGGTAATATAAACATGACAAACTTTGTGATTGTGACTCCATTGGGGATGGAGGCACACATCTGCTCAGAGGTAATATGGACATGACAGTTTTTGTGGACTTAACACTACTGGTGTACTTAGAATTAAGTACGGATGTTAAGTGTAGGTGACGATCGATATCAGAGGTAATATGGATATGACATTTGACAGCCGAAAGTTTATTCAGAGGTAATATGAACATGACAAACTTTGTGATTGTGACTCCATTGGGGATGGAGGTACACATCTGCTCAGAGGTAATATGGACATGGCAGTTTTCGTGGACTTAACACTACTGGTGTACTTAGAATTAAGTACGGATGTTAAGTGCAGATGACAATCGGTATCAGAGATAATATGGATATGACAATTGACAGCCGAAAGTTTATTCAGAGGTAATATGAACATGACAAACTTTGTGATTGTGACTCTATTGGGGATGGAGGTACACATCTGCTCAGAGGTAATATGGACATGGCAGTTTTTGTGGACTTAACACTACTGGTGTACTTAGAATTAAGTACGGATGTTAAGTACAGATGACAATCGATATCAGAGGTAATATGGACATGACAATTGACAGCCGAAAGTTTATTCAGAGGTAATATGAACATGACAAACTTTGTTCGAAAAATTTACTATAGAGTGATTTTCTCGAGTGGGGATAGACCTGTAGGATCCACTGGGGAAACTTTCGGAGATTCATCTTCCTGTATTTTTCCTGAGGGAGCAAATTGTCACGTTTTAAGGTGAACCCAGCCCGCAGTGATTGTCCCCTCGTTTATAGATGTAAAGTGATGACCTTGGCATCGATCAACTCCTGAATTCTTCTTTTTAACAAATAGCAGGCCCTCGTAGGGTGATGAATGTACCGATGGAAGAGACAACTCCTGAATTCTTCTTTTTAACAAATAATCTGGATCATCGACTTTGCCGGCCTTCTCGGGGTATCTGATGTTGGGAACCTGAAGTTTGTTTTCTTTTATCAACATGTTGAAGATTTCAATGATATCATCTTCTTTGAAGGAAAAAGCCCTTTTCGGTTTTCGGGATCCTGATGCCTGAGTCTTTTGATCTCCTGGGAGGATCGCCCTCGTTGCATCATATTTGGATTTTGAGAGAATTCTACCCCCTGCTCTGGACATTGCCCTATTTTGTTGAGGTAGGCTACCCCCAGGCTTGTTGTCACGTTCGTTCATAGAGGTTGGTTTGGAAGGACCTGCCTCTGGTATTACAGGATCATCCATTGGAGGTTTGGGGTTTGTAGGAGACGCAGTGTACCCCAACCCAAAACGAGTTTGTTGATAGTAAGGATTACTATGCAACGGTGTTCGTCTGCCTCTTCCATAGTTGAGGCCTTGTTTTGATTTTAAATCATAACCCATGCTCTGTATAATCTTCAAAGCTTGTGGGCTATACCTGTAGATTTGCATTTTCCCACCCTCAGACTCGCGGAATTCTTCTTGTACAACCGGACCGTTCTGCCTGCGACTGAAGACTATTGGATGCTGGTCGTCGCGAGTTGGAGGGACAATAAAGGCATCATTTTCATATGGTTCATATATCATGATGACATTAGATGTTGATGCGTCTTCCCATACGATCTCTCCCCGTTTGACAGTTAGAGGATCTAAAGCCTGTTTATGACTCATGTCTTTGTGTCTCTGGATTAGATAGGTACGCAGGTCAGGAGGAGTTGCAGAAGAAGAAGACGATGGCTTGTTCCTTCTGTTCCCATCAGTGGGCATGCGGAGGTTGGGAACCATGGTTTTCCCTGTGCCACCTGTGTACAACAGGTTGGCCATCTGGGTGGCGGATAATCCCCGGGGAGGGTGTCTTTCCGCAACCTGAGCTTGCTTTACGCCGAGGGACTTCGCCTGGCGTAATTTGGAGATTTGCTCAGACTGGCGTAAAGCTGAAGAGGTCCTCAGTCGGCCATCGGCTTCTCGCGTAATCCGGAGGGTGGGCAGATTGTTCCCTCGCTGGCGTAAAGGCCGAGAAGTTGAGTAGTCCGCCGCCTGCTTTCCCTTGCGTAGATTACAGGGATCATCTGCTTTTCCATGGAAGGCAGATGCAGTTTTACGCGTGGAATGCGTTTGGAATTTCTGATTTGGCGCTAAGGCTTTATCAGAAATGTTGTCTATTCCGCCAGTTACGGGAGACTGCATTTTACCCGCAGGGCACGGAGTGGACTTCTGGGTTAGCGCTGAGGCATTGCCAGAAGTTTTATCGGCCCTGTCAGAGACAGGCGACTGAATTTTATGTGCAAGGCGCGGAGTATACTCCTGGGTTAGCGCTAAGGCCTTGCCAGAAGTTTTGTCGGCCCTGTCAGAGACAGGCGACTGAATTTTACGCGCAAGGCGCGGAGGGAGCAATGCTACAACCTCGTTGGTCGGAGAGATCGGAGAGATCGGAGAGTCCACAGGAATGGCAGAGGATTTCTTAGGCATCCAGACCTTGCGCAGCTTCCTGTTGTCTTGGACGGAGAGAGAGGGAGAGCTATCCCCTGTTCGAAGCATGTCTTCGTAGGCAGACTGGTCGAACTGGACGTCCAGCGTCTTCTTCACGGTTCCTACAGATACCGCATCGTGTTGAGCAATTACTTCCTCATCAGAAGAGAAAGATGTCCCCAGCAGAGTCGCCATCTTGTTTCGGATTGAAAATAAACGAAAGGGTCGTAAAAAGATAAAGAAACGACGGGTTCTTTTATTACGAAAAGAAAACCCTTTCCTCTTTGGTTTACAAACAAGCTTGTACAATTTAATCCTATACGAGGATATGGGAGTACAATTTATTTAATCTGGGTAAATATTGCTATAGGTGTCTGATCTGCAGTCGATCACTTTAGCCCTTGGACCACACGATGATGAAGAAGTGCCGTAGAAGACAGAAAGTAGCTTCGGAGGATGCTAAGGAGAGTGGATGCTCGATGCCAAAGTCGTTGACTGCTACTCTTTGCCTGAGCTCCGGATCCTTCTCTCTCGAAGACTCTTCGACTCTATTTCTCTCGATCTTCCGATTTCTATTCTTCAACCAATTTTCCGACCTTGGACCTCTGTGGACAGAGGTCTCTATTTATAGAGTTTTGGTGATAGTGACCACTCAGTCGGTGTAAAAACCGAGTAGTGGAAAGTACAGCACCCTTTTATACGACGATTATAATAACCATTGCCTGCGTATAGATGACCTTTTGAATAAGCGTGTGACGTGTGTCCAACTAAGGGACAACGCGTATAACTGCTGCGAAGATCACGGCGTAAAAGCCACGTAGGTAGGTATCCCTTGTGTAGAAGAGGTTGGCGTAGAAGCCAATAACTGTCACCATGGCGTAGAAGCCAAGTAGGCGTAGAAGCCGAGTAGGCGTAGAAGCCGAGTGGTCATAGGGGCCGAGTGGTCATAGAGGCCAAGTGGGCATAGAAGCCGAGTGAGCATAGAAGCTGAATGGGCGTAGAAGCCGCTGCATAATGTGCCAGAGCGCTGATGTGGACGTCTTAGCCAGAATTACGGCTTCTGAAGATATAATTAAATCCCTTGCATTAAATGCAGAGATCTGCCACCATCCTGTGCATTAAATGCAGATGCTTGTCTTTAAGATTTGCCATCATCCTGCGCATTAAATGTAGATTCGCGTCTCGAATCCTGTACGCAGAGTAGCTGCTGACGTGGCAGGCTGTTTGTCCTCCGCGGAGCGTAAGAAGCTCACGTCTGCCTGTGTAGAACTAGGCAGCGTATTTCCTTGCATGCGTAGGAGTAGTTTACGCAAAGGAGATGTCACTAAATGACGGTTCGATGACATTTAATCAAATCCCTTGCATTAAATGCAGAGATCCGCCATCATCCTGCGCATTAAATATAGAGGCGTGTTTTGAAGGTCTGCAGCCCTTCTGTGCATCAAACGCAGAGACGTGCCTCGAGAAACTGTCACCGCTCTGTGCATTAAATGCAGAGGCGTGCCTCGAGCCCTGTACGAAGTGCAGCTTTTGACGTGGCAGGCGGTTTGTCTTCCGCGGAGCGTAAACAGCTCACATCTGCCTGTGTAAAACTAGGCGGCGTAGTCCTCTGTACGCGAAAAAGCGGTTTACGCAAAGGAAATGGCAGTAAACGACAGCCTGGGTTACAGTGTCGCGCCATCATTATAGCCGTCGCCTGGGTAGTCGAGCAGTATCCCTTTGTCGGAAGTCCAGACGTCAGGTTCATTGCAGGATCTGACAGGTTCACTTCGGAGAACATGAAGTGTTTCTCGTACGCTTTAATGCTGCATTGAAAGCGGATGTGTTTTACGCCATATAGGCGATGAAGCACCATGTTTACGCTGAAGCAGCCTGGACATACTGCACTTATGCGGATGGTCCTTTGAGCTTTACGCTGTGCTCAGCGGAAAAAAACTCTGTTTTGCATATTGATGGCTCTGAGGTCATCTCTTTATGCTGTCCCGCACCAATAAGCTGCGTATAGCCATCCGGCGTATTTTTTATGCTTCTACAGTCGGCTCGGTGAATGATACACTTTGGATGCGAAGGATACTTAGCGTTGGTTCGGAACATATAACTGGATTGCCCAAATATTGAGTCTTCTTCCATTGTAATGGAATTCCCTGATGTGTTTCCGAGCGAACTACTTGGCATGCCACCCGACCGAGAAATCGAGTTCACCATCGATACCTTCCCAAATACCCAACCAATTTCTAAAGCCCCGTACCGAATGGCCCATGCTGAACTAAAGAAGTTAAAGTGACAACTACAAGAACTGCTTGACCGTGGATATATTCATCCGAGCGTGTCTCCTTGGGGCGCACTTGTACTCTTTATAAAGAAGAAAGATGGGATGTTGCGACTCTGCATAGACTATCAGAAGCTAAATAAGGTCACTATCCGAAACAAGTATCTTCTGCCCCGGATCGACGACCTCTTTGATCAGCTGCAAGGGGTATCGGTATTTTTAAAGATAGATCTTCACTCTGGCTACCACCAATTAAAGATCAAGCCAGAGGACATGCCGAAGTCAGCATTTCGCACCCGCTATGGCCACTATGAGTTTTCTGTCATGCCGTTCGGACTGAAAAATACTCTGGCCGCATTCATGGATTTGATGAACCATGTGTTCCGACCATTCCTCGATAAGTTTGTGGTAGTATTCATAGACGACATCTTAGTATACTCGAAGAATAAGGATGAATACGTAGGACACCTGCGGATGGTGCTTCAAACTCTTCAAGATAATAAGTTGTTCGCGAAGCTAAGCAAGTGCGAGTTCTGGTTGGACAGCATATATTTTCTCGGGCACATTATTTCTGCGGAGGGTATCTCAGTCGACCCAAAGAAAGTTGAAGCCATCATGAAGTGGAAGAGACCTGAGTCGGCTAGCGACATTCAGACCTTCCTTAGTCTAATATGCTACTACAGAAGATTCATAAAAGATTTTTCAAGGATTGCTTCGCCTCTGACTCATCTCACTCGGAAAAGGGGTAACGTTCGCGTGGTCGGATGACTGTGAAGCTTCATTTGTTGAATTAAAGCAACGACTCATCTCAGCACCGATTTTTACTCTTCTGGATGGACCCGATGATTTTAAGATCTATAACGACACTTCAGGAAAGGGTTTGGGATGTGTCCTTATGCAAAGGGACAAAGTGTCACTACCACATTTCTAGAAAAGGGTATTTTAGTTATTTTATAATTAATTAAATATTATGCATGTTAAATAATTATTTATTGTTAGATGTTAGTTTAGTGATTTGGACTTGTGTTTGTGGACCTAACTAGTTTAGTTTAGATTCTCATGGACCAACATGTATTAATTGTTAGAATTGAGCCTATTTAGAAGCCCATTGATTAGGAGGATGATTAATTTAATTAAACCATTAGACTAGAACCTTCCCTCCTTAATTATTTTTTCATGAGACGCCCTAAGGGGTATAATGCACATTACATAGTGACTTGGGGAGGGGGTCAAGTGGCCGACCTACTTTAAGAGGGAGGGAAAGTTTCTCTCTCCTCTTTTTATTTGAAATCTAGATCTAGAATTTTTCTCAACCAAATTCTCCCATTCCCACATCATTTTCCTACCAAATTTTATCCCAATTCCTTCCTAAATCACCATTGGAGACTAGTGGATCAAAGATCTAGAAGGAAGAAATAAGGATCTACAAAGAGTAGCAAGGATCTACAAGTTGGAGGCCAATTTCATCACATTTGGAGGTTGCATTGGGAATCTATCTCCCAATAGATATAATTCAGTTTTTCCCTTTATTTAGGTTCTAAATCTGAGATTTAACCAAGAGAAATCAACCCATATGTATAGGCTACCCATAGGATTTGGAATTGAGTTCATAGGAGGCCTATTGAGGAAGTTATGGTACTTTTTGTGTCAATTTTGGCAGAATTCTGAGATTGACACTTGTTGTATTTGTCAATTGGTCCTATAGATCAATTTGACATGTGTTTGTGTGTTTATGGCTAGTGTCGTATCCACAATTGGGTACGTGTAGGTCGTATTCCAATAATTTGGTGATACATGTTGATTTGGGGTTTTCCCTCTGATACGGGACTTTGTGCATGTCATATTTTGACACGGACACGTAGTTATATGTTTGACTCTTCATATTGTTCATAAATAATATATTAGACTTGCTCGTGTCCTTCGGGGTACGTTTGGTTGTATGGTGGACTCGTGTCACAAGCGTATCATAGATCTAGTGTGATACGGGTGCGATGCACTCCACGTGTTTGTTGCATTTCATTCCTAGATCTAAATTCTATTATTCGTAACTATTGTAGTAGATGTATTCACATGCATTTATATATATATATGTATTGTTATGTATACATATGTAGTTATATGTGCTAGTGTATAAGGGTATCTATATGATAAAGTGAATGTTATACTACATATATGTATATGTATCTATATTATTATGTTATATATATATATATATATATATATATATATATATATATAGATAGCTATAGGAATAGTTATGATTATGTATACATGTATGTTATCTATATGAGTGAATATATATAGCTATATCTATATCTATATCTATATCTATATGTATATATATATATATATATATATATATATATATATATATATATATAGTTGATAGAGAGTATATATATATTTAGAGATTTATGTATCTATGGGATCTATGAGATGGTATATGTATGTAATGTGTGGGCAATTAAGTGTGTTGAAAGGGGGTCGGGCACCTACAGAAACACTAGAGCAGTAGCAACAGCAGTTTGGTAGAGCAGCAGCAGCAAATTGGTAGAGCAGCAGCAGCAGCAGTAGGTAAGACCAACAACAGCGGTAACATGTAGTGCAGTAGCAGCAGCAACATCTTAGAGTGCAGCAACAGCCACTATGAATACCACCAGCAGCAGCAGCATTTTGATTGGACAGCAGCTAGGACAGCAAGGGGAGGGGTTAGCTAGTAGTTACAAGAAGGCTAGCTAGTAGTTTATAAGAAGGTTAGCTAGTAGTTATTTGAGGTTAGTTAATAATTTAGTTAACTAATTAGTTCTCTTATAGTTTAGTTGACAAGTCTTAGCTAGATAGTTAAATTAGTAGTGTAGTTTACTAGTTAGTCATTAGTAGTTAGTTTAGTTAAATAGTTAGTGAGTTAGTTAACTAGTAATAGTTAGCTAGTATCTAGAGATATAATTATTAGTAGCTTGCTAGTATCTAGTTTTATATATATATATATATATATATATCTTATACCTTCTAGTTAGATATATATATATATATTTATGTATATACATATGTTTGTATGTTGGTAGTAGGTAGTAGTGTAGTAGTAAATATTTAATAGTTTTAGTATATACTAGTAGTTGATATTAGTAAATACTAGAAACTATATTGGATGGATATATGCATGTCTATATAGCTAATGGGGTAGCTATTATATACTAGATATCATTTACCTTGAGATACCAAGGTAAGTGTCAAGGTATTTGAGAATATTCAAGGTATTGGATTTGGGTATCAAGTTGGGGGTTTAGTGGTGCGATACCGAGTTGGTTCAACTTAATAATGAATCTGAGTTTTTGAATGCTTGTTTGCTTAAGAAGATAGTTTCATAAGAAGAATGATAGAACTGACTCCGCATGCTAATAAGAGAACTCACATAGCTTGTCATTGAAACGAATCTGCTTGCTTGCCTAACTAGAGAACTGGAAATGCTCTGGGAATGCTTGTCTAAAATGATATAGAACCATTGCTATGCTAATGAGATATAAGAAATGTTGCATGCTTAGTTACACCTACACAGCTATCAAACGAACCTTTGCCATGCTAAGAAGATAAGTAAATGGATCACTTGAATAAGTCCTTTTGTAATATGCTAAGAAATAGATAGTTATTGCATGTTAGATATGAATCAATCGTGCTTGCCATTATATGTTTTGCTTGTCTGTTTGCTATATCGAACTGCTATAAATGGAAATGTGTGAATGCAGTAACTAATAGTGCGCCCTGAGGATACGGCTCACAAGGGTCTAGTGGGGTATGCTATTAGATATGTGAGAGATGTGCTTTGTTTGACAAGATGTGTTTTGCTAGACCGTATATGTTTTGCTTGATCATTGTTTTGCTTGCATAATGTGTTCATGTCATTGCATTGGTCTCGGACTAACTTGTGCACAAGGTCTTGTCTCTCGAAAGGTTCCTGGGGCACTGGGAACCACTCGGTCCGGAAGAGATTTTTGGATCGCCCTGAGGGTACGGATCGCAAGGGTCTAGTGGGGCGGTATCTGTCTATTAGTGTTGTGCGAAACCCATGATGTCACAGCTTCTAGTACTCGGGTGTGTTGGTGAAGAGCTGAACCATGAGTCACAGCTGTCGATACCCATGCGTGCTAGTAAAGAGCTGAACCTTGGGCAACCGCTGCTAATCATGGGGCTACCCATGGACCATCATATAAGTTAGGGCGTATGCTAGGCTAGCCTTCTTGCATACCTAACACTTGATGCCTAGATTGATAATGAGTTATGAATATGCAAATTATGGCTAACTTGTGTGTCTGCTGCAGGGATAACCGTTCGGCATAGGGTAAGATACATAAGAGTGTATGCATATAGCTTGCTCGTTCATTTTGTCTGCATCGTAGATTTATCTGTTAGTGCTTCATGTATTCGCATCGGTCGGACAATGACTATTAGTGCAGAGCTGAACCTTGGTCACAGCTGCTAATTGTATCAGAATGTGAGTCATTGGTTAGCTGGATTACCGCTACCGATCCTGAGTTTCTCGGGGACCAAAATCATATAAATAGTTCTGCTTGTGTGCTTGAAAGTATGATAGTCCACTAAATGTTTGCTTGATTTGAGATGATCAGTCCACTAGAGAGCTTTGCCCCAAAGAGTTAGATTATGATGCACAATACATGCTGCGCACTGCACGATAGAACACTGCCCCGATTGTATGCTTATTGATGAATATGCAAAACTGTTTCCAACTATGTTTTCAAAAGATGTAATCTGACTATAGTCCTGAGTTGCATGAAATGAACTTAGGTAAAAGTAGCAAGATCACTAGTAATGCAATATTTTGCCACATGCTTACTTGGTGTGGGTTTCAGGGGGTGTAGCTTCTGTTCAGTTGTTTATACTCACCAGTACTTATAAAAGTGCTGACCCACCAACAGTTTGCTTGTTCTCAGGTGCTTGATTCGTCCGAGGAAGCGATAGCCGTGCCTCATCCCAAGGAACCAGAAATATGGAGTCGATGCCTTGAGCCGTATCGAGTTTGAGCTACTTTTTGTATAGAGGGATATAATGTATCGAACGGTGTCATTGTAATCGAGAGAAAGAGTGCCTGAGCGATCTGTAACCTCGGCCATGCGCCGCTTGTAATACTTTCGATTATCAATAAAGAGCCTGTTTTCATATGCCATTGTGTTCTTTACTTTTCTACAATATGTGTGCCGCTGCTTCAGTATTGAATAGCTTACTTGCCCTTGTTCAAAGTTTTGGCCTTGTGCAAGCGCACTTTAGGCTTGCACGGCATCACGCCCGTGCGAGGACGATCGGTTCTGTTGGGACCAAAGCGAGGACGAACGGCCCTGCGGGACCGGGGCGTGACATAGTGGTATCAGAGCAACTCGATTCTTTGCCCATTCCGTTGCCTCCGACTCTGAGTTGTGATTGTGCTGCAATGAACGTTCCATACAATAAGTCCATAAATATTCTCAAAGATGCGTGCAAAAGTTTTCTGGATTTGATTTATTGCTTGAGAGTTGTGCCTTTGTGCTTGTGATTTGCTTGTATTTTGATTGAGGATGGTGAGGGATGAGGACTATCGCTGCTCTGTATTTCGTGAGTTTCTCCTTAAGTTTCGAGGACGAAACTCTTTATTGGTGGATAAGTATGTAGTGCCCCGCTCTACGTAGGCACTATGTACAAGTGATATCGCCTTGCTTGCTCGAACGGAAGTCTTCTCGGAGAGTTCCTGACTGATTAATCAATGTGAGTGGGCAGAACTGCATTCTCTGATTCTTGCATGACTTAATAATGAATCTGAGTTTTTGAATGCTTGTTTGCTTAAGAAGATAGTTTCATAAGAAGAATGATAGAACCGACTCTGCATGCTAATAAGAGAACTCACATAGCTTGTCATTGAAACGAATCTACTTGCTTGCCTAACTAGAGAACTGGAAATGCACTAGGAATGCTTGTCTGAAATGATATAGAACCATTGCTATGCTAATGAGATATAAGAAATGTTGTATGCTTAGTTACACCAACACAGCTATCAAACGAACATTTGCCATGCTAAGAAGATAAGTAAATGGATCACTTGAATAAGTCCTTTTGTAATATGCTAAGAAAGAGATAGTTATTGCATGTTAGATATGAATCAATCATGCTTGCCAATATATGTTTCCCTTGTCTGTTTGCTATATCGAACTGCTATAAGTGGAAATGTGTAAATGTAGTGACTAATAGTGCGCCCTGAGGATACGGCCCACAAGGGTCTATAGTGGGGTGTGCTATTAGATATGTGAGAGATGTACTTTGTTTGACAAGATGTATTTTGCTAGACCGTATATGTTTTGCTTGATCATTGTTTTTCTTGCATAATGTGTTCATGTTATTGCATTGGTCTCGGACTAACTTGTGCACAAGGTCTTGTCTCTCGAACTGTTCCTGGGGCACTAGGAACCGCTCGGTCCGGAAAAGATTTTTGGATCGCCCTGAGGGTACGGCTCGCAAGGGTCTAGTGGGGCGGTATTTGTCTATTCGTGTAGTGCGGAACCCATGATGTCACAGCTGCTAGTACTCGGGTGTGTTGGTGAAGAGTTGAACCATGAGTCACAGCTGCCACACCCATGCGTGCTAGTGAAGAGCTGAACCTTGGGCAACCGCTGCTAATCATGGGGCTACCCATGGACCATCATATAAGTTAGGGCGTATGCTAGGCTAGCCTTCTTGCATACCTAACACTTGATTCCTAGATTGATAATGAGTTATGAATATGCAAATTGTGGCTAACTTGTGTGTCTGCTGCAGGGATAACCGTTCGGCATAGGGTAAGATACATAAGAGTGTATGCATATAGCTTGCTCGTTCATTTTGTCTGCATCGTAGAGTTATCTGTTAGTGCTTCATGCATTCACATCGGTCAGACAATGACTATTAGTACAGAGCTGAACCTTGGTCACAGCTGCTAATAGTATCAGAATATGAGTCATTGGTTAGCTGGATTACCGCTACCGATCCTGAGTTTCTCGGGGACCAAAATCATATAGATAGTTCTGCTTGTGTGCTTGAAAGTATGATAGTCCACTAAATATTTGCTTTATTTAAGATGATTAGTCCACTAGAGAGCTTTGCCCCAAAGAGTTAGATTATGATGCACAATATATGCTGCACACTGCACGATAGAACACTGTCCCGATTGTATGCTTATTGATGAATATGCAAAACTGTTTCCAACTATGTTTTCAAAAGATGTAATCTGACTATAGTCCTGAGTTGCATGAAATGAACTTAGGTAAAAGTAGCAAGATCACTAGTAATGCAATATTTTGCCACATACTTACTAAGTGTGAGTTTCAAGGGGTGTAGCTTCTGTTCAGTTGTTTATACTCA
Organism: Iris macrosiphon; assembly: GCA_036927795.1. Taxonomy (NCBI): domain Eukaryota; kingdom Viridiplantae; phylum Streptophyta; class Magnoliopsida; order Asparagales; family Iridaceae; genus Iris; species Iris macrosiphon. Next base: position 83,798,447 of record JAYESA010000015.1, on the reverse strand, counting down.
CCAGTACTTATAAAAGTGCTGACCCACCAACAATTTGCTTATTCTCAGGTGCTTGATTCGTCCGAGGAAGCGATAGTCGTGCCTCATCCCAAGGAACCGGAAATCTGGAGTCGATGCCTTGAGCCGTATCGAGTTTGAGCTGCTTTTTGTATAGAGGGATATAATGTATGGAACAGTGTCATTATAATCGGGAGAAAGAGTGCATGAGCGATCTGTAACCTCGGCCATGCGCCACTTGTAACACTTTCGATTATCAATAAAGAGCCTGTTTTCATATGCCATTGTGTTCTTTACTTTTCTGCAATATGTGTGTCGCTGCTTCAGTATTGAATAGCTTACTTGCCCTTGTTCAAACCTTTGGCCTTTTTCAAGCGCACTTTAGGCTTGCACGATATCACACCCGTGCGAGGGCGATCGGTTCCGTAGGGACCAAAGCGAGGACAAATGGCCCTGCGGAACCGGGGCGTGACAATAATTTTAGTGTCCCGCTCCTAGCGGTGCATTATATAAGGCTTGTGGCTCGATTAACTCAGTCAAAATTAGGTATGGGAAAACTTTATAGCGGAATCGATCAAAGATAATGCAATGAACATTTCCAATTGATGGATTGGCTTCTGTTGTAATGAGTCTAATAGTTTTCGGTAGATTTTTGGTTGGCTTCCTTGGATTTTTGCTGCTTGGTTTTTATTAATGCATTTTCGTGATTGGTTTTCGATGATTGATTGTTTAGCCCATTTTCATCGATTACATGCATTCTTCTAGAGAACTCTGAGAGAAAAAAAAATGGTAGTCTAACCAAATATTGGTGCCAATGCAGATAGAAGCGTGACCGGAGCCTGAGCGGGCAAGCATCTTTTTCTCTCGGCATTCTCTATTTTGGTAAGCGGTTCTATCCCTTCTTCTCTACTCCTTCATGCCAATAATAAAAAATATTCTCTTATGACGTTGCTAAGTCCAATGATCGATAAAGCCACTAATGCCACAAGTTTTATACTACTATTATAAATTAATGAGTTGCATTGATGAGATGGAAGTTTAATTATGTAACACAGGGAAGGTTATAATCATTATGTTGTGGTTTTGTGTCATGACTTAGCAGTAAATTAGAGTCTATGGACTACCAATCAAAACAATGAATAAGTATGCTGAAATAAGAATGGATAAATGTGCATTGCTGCTCTAAATATTTTAATACCTTACACTGCTATTTTTGCTTATCATATAGTCGTAGATGCATTGTATGGTCATGGATAACTTGTGCACAAGGTAGTAAATTTTCTCGAACGTAACCTGGAGCACTGGGGACCGTTCGGCCTGAGAGAAATAGTAGCGCTTTGGTAGCGCCGGGTATAAGCGAGATATTTATTGATGCTTGCTACCTGCTTTGAATGGCGTATCGCACGTCCATCGAAGTCCAATATGGCATGTCCATCGCGGTGCTACACCACAAATGACCCAGTGGGAATGAGTTGCATACTAATGATGTCTTATGCATGGGTGATAAGAACAATCTTGTAGATTATACATGAACGACCATTGGCCGGGATAAGGATTCCATATGTGCAAAGCTTATATATATTTTACTTCATGAACTATTGTCTATAAATTGTTGCCTATGAAATGTTGCCTATTCAAATGTTGCATATATAATGTTTCCTATTAAACTGTTGCCTTAATTAAGAAGTGTTGGTTTAGGTGAGTGGGCCAGTTCTGCTCACCAGTACAAGTTGAGTACTGACCCACGTCTCTGTGGGAAAACCAGGTGAATGAGATATCGTGGGAACTCAAGGGAGATAAAGCTTTCGTTGAAGTCTTTTCAAGCTTCTTCCTATTTCAAAGTATTTCAAAGATTTTTAGTTGCTGCTTTCAAGTTCCAAGAATGTAATAAAGGGTGTAACTATCACTTTTCTGGAAAAAGATATTTTTGTCATTTTGTTTTAGTTATTATTTTTATATTTTTATTTCATAATAAATGGTATCATTGTATTATATGTATATGTGATATAGTTGTATGGTTAGATGTTGACCTTTAGTTAGACTAATTGTTAGTGAACCTAAATGAATCCAAATAGACTTGTCATGACCCATTAGGGTGACCAATTAGTTTAGTCATGGTTGATTAATTAAGTTAGAGAGAATGACTAAGAAAACCCTTTGTTGAATATTCGAAGCTTCCACCAATTAAACCCCTTTTTAGTGCTAATCCTTCATGACTAATTAGAGGAGAATGGCAAACTTGTAAATAGATCAAATCCATCATGACAAAACCCTTTTCTCAAGCCTTCTTTATTTCATTTCCTTTCTCCACTTCTTCTTCTTCTTATTCTTCTTCTCCACTTCATCTTCTCCATCTCCTCATGAGTGAGAAAACCCTAATTTTTTATTTTGTACCAATCCCGAAATTTCACCATTACCACACTATTTTACCTTCAAAACTCCTCCATATGGAGAGCTAGTGCTTGGAGCTCAAGGAGGAAGCCAAGGATAAGTACTAGCAAGGGGTTTGGAGCACCCAATTTCCATTGGTAAGATGTGATTCCTACCATTTTCATAGTTTAGAATCTCTAACTATCATGTAGGAGACCTCTCCTTAGGAGATCCAACCCTCTAATAGGAGTATTAGATTCTAATGGACTCTTTAGAGATATATCTATGTGTTAGAAGTGTGATTTGGTAGTAACTACGAATTGTGCATACCAAGTATTTGAAGAATGGTCTCAATAGGACTTTTGGTGTCCATTTGACTTGTACTTGTGTCCATGTGTCCAAAATTGGATGGCTAGTGTTGTGTCATGACAATTCATGATACGCACGGAGGAATTTAGTATTACATGTGTAATTGTGTCCTTGTGTGTCCATTCTATGCATATAGTTAAGTTAGAACTGTTTTACTTTGAGGTATCATGGGGGTATTTATGTTAGAGACATATGGAGATCCAAGTACTTGTGTGAGTGATGGATGTGAGGAGGATTAAGTGAGATGTGAAAGGGAATGTCTGATACCAAACAGTGAGTTGAGTTTAGTTAAGTTATGAGTATAAGGGTGGTTTGGTTTCATATGATACAAAGAATAGGAATGTAGGTACTGTGAGTTGATTCTCTATTGTTGCAGGCAAGTGTGGAGGAAATTCAGGGCAGTAGAAGCATTGGGGGGGGGGGGGGGGGGGGGGTCATGTGTGCAGGTGAGGTACTGGGTTCAGTCAGTTACAATGAGTATATTAGTAGTAAAAAATTGTAGGTTAGCAAGGTTGCAATGTCTGTAACCAATTTAGCATCAGTAGTGAGGTATCAGAGTAATAGTTCTGTGTGTGACATCTAGGATGTGTACATGATTATTCAGATATCATAGAGCTTCCTTGAGCACTAGTATATTAAAGAATGGATTAGTGAGTGTTTAGGTGAATGTGAGAGAGCTGGGGTTTGAAGAGGGTAGCTGTGCAATGTGAGGATATGATAGCAGAGAGTATCCAGGGAGTAAAGACGATGAAGTTAAGTGTGTCAAGGGTGTATTAGTTGAGGGTTGATATCAGTGAGGTATTAAAGAGGGTGATAAGTGTTAGAGTGACAGTATTCAAGTAATTGGGTATCATGATGTGATATATGTATCAGTGGAAGTTGCATTAACCAAGTTCCTGATCATCAATATGAGGAGCACTTGTTCCACTCAGGTATTGAAGGCAGTATGTGCATTGGTGATGCAATCCAGTAGTGCATTGGTGCTCAGTTTTGATGCATTAGGATATGTGGTTAGCATTTGATGCTCAATTAAGGGAGTTAAGGGGATAGTGTACTGGGTATACACAGTTCAGATGTCCTTCCTGTGTGCAGACTGAACAGAGAAAGGGGAGTTTGATGAGATCTGTAAACAGAGTGCAGGAATGTGTTCCAGTATGCTGTGAGTGTAGTTGAGTGTTCATGAGTTAGTTCTTGTTAGTTACTAGTATATTTGAGTATAGTATAGAGTGTGGTTAGTGAGGTTAAGATTAAAGGAAGTGGTACAGGCCAAATAGCAGGGAAATAGGACTGTGACCAGTCACTGAGATCAATGGTGTTAAGTGTGTATTATTTGATAGTAGTAGTGAGCATTTCAAATGGAAGATGTGTGTGTATAAATGAATGGTGATGATTGTGTATGTGAAGAACTGTGCAGTGAGTGTATTATGGTGTGAACACATGCCTGTGTGATATGGGATGGCTCTAATACTCGAGATGTGGGTATCATGAGACTGCAATGAAGCTCAATTGGTTATGGTGATCATGGTGTGTGCAAGTACTCAAGTATCTGAGGTGTGGGTGTGTCGAGTAGGGGTGACACTGATAAGTATCAGTAAGTGGTTAACTGATAACTGAGGTCTATTCAGGTTGTGTGTATATTGTGAAGGGGAAGTCTGTTGGGTTGGTTGTATCAGTGATTCAAGCATTGGTCAATAGCAGTATCAGGGGACAGGTTAGGGGCAACTGCAGTGCTCAAATGCACTGCAGTGTTGCTGGGTTGAGGAGGAGGTCTCGAGCAGCATCAGTTGCTAAGTATGGATGGTAGTGCACTCCAAGTGTACTATAAATTACAGTGAAGAGTTTGTGTTGTGGACTTAATATGTATCAACAACTGATAATTGTGTGTGTGAAGTGATTGAGGAGTAATGAGTTCAGTCAGTGAATGTTTGAAGTTAGTTAGTGTATTAGAGTAATGTTAGTAGTTAATGCATCAGCTAGTGGTAGTAGTATGCTAGTGTCAGTTAAGAGTGAGTTAAGTTAGTGGATGATGTTTGTTAGTAGATAGTAGGTAATTATTTATCTAAGTTAGTATAGTTAGATAACTATTAGTCAGGTATCAGTTAAATACATAACTAATAAGGGTGAGATATTAGTTAATATATATGGTTAGTGTCAGTTACTTATTTACTTGATGTCAATTAAGGTATTAACCATACCTATAGCTAATACTCTAAGGTAATACCTAGTATAGCTAGTACAAGCTAGTATTAGCTAGATAGTGGCCAATATAGACTTGTAATCTTAGTTGGACCTAGAAATTGGTGTATGACATAGTATTGACTTAGAACATAATGATTTAATTCATTTTAGCATTTTATCACCTTATTACACCATTTAACTTGGTATTTCATATATAGGGTTGTATGGCACCAGCTTGGACACCGAGTCTCATTTTTTGCTCTGGACCGCAGCCGAGTACATTCTCTAATAGTTTCAATTATTTGATAATCACTATAATACAAGTATTTTGAAATGTTTTACTTGATTTCTGACACATTGTTACATGAATTGGTATACATGGATCTCTGTCAAGAGATGTAATTGTTCGTGATTACTCAGTGATTGCCGTATCGTTCTTCGTGATTACCATGATATTTCTCGTAATTATATAGACCGTGATCATCGTGCTTGCATTGTAAACCTTGCATAGTGATTATCGTGTCATGACGTGTCATGATATGGATCTATTGTACTAGTTGAGACGGAGGAAGTGCTAGCTAGATATGTGATCATGACATTTGCAATATTGTAGACATTGGCAAACATCCTAGACATTGGCAAACATTATAGACATTGGCAAACATCGTAGGCATTGCCAAACATTGTAGACATCAGCTAATCATGTTAACATTGAAATGCCTCAATCGTATATCAACTAGTATTTTAAACACTTAGTATAGTTACAGTTTCACTATATTCTAGTTCCTTGTCTTGATTCCATTCTATTGAGATCAGTGTTTACCATATTGCTCTAGATTATTTGTCTCTTTCCTTTTATAGTTTGATATTGTTTCATTTTTTCTCGTCTTGTATTACATTCTCTATTTATGTTTATAGTTATTATCAATTAACTTGGAACTTCTATTGGGTTGTACTTGCTCCTTTCTGACTGGATATATTTTTCAGATGATTGGCTAGAGGCGATGTGTCCCACCTACGACAGGCCACATGATAGCGAGGCTATAGAGCATGTTGAGTAGTACCACTAGTTAGAGAGATTTAGATATTTCATTATGAGATTGTATTTGACTCTAGTTGGACTTTGGCATGTATATTATTTTGAGACCTTGAGTTGTGTTTAGATGTTGAGATTGTACTTGTGATGTATTTGTGTCCATTTCTCTTCTGTTATTCTATATCGTGCATTTATCCCCTTTAAGCTTGATATGGTGATTGAGTATTGATTCCATTATTATGTTATTATACTATTTCTCCACTTGGAGTTGAGATAGCATGACAGGTATCTTATATATATTATTTGAGATCTTTAGATAGTATTGTTGACCTAGACCGCGTTCTACGTCGTTATCACGACGTAGGTTAGGCGTTGCTCACGTACTCATGCCCTTATTCCGGGTGCGGATTGTGACAAAGGGGCATAATGTATGGGTTAAGAGCATTATTTTATGTCAGCCTATCAGTCTTTTCTTTATGCAAAATCTATGTAAGCCGTTCATGTATTTTTATTTCGGTGCTGAAAAAATTTTACTTCGTTGCAATGAATCAATAAAAGAATTATTTTTTTCTTCCTATACAAATGTGTGCTTTATAATCTGCTGCTGTGTTTTAGAACTTTTTACAAAAGATGTTGCCCATGTGCACATTCTTGCCTTGTACAAGTGTAACCCCAGACTTGTACGATATTACGCCCAACGATGACGAACGGTTCTACGGAACTGAATGCGAGGACGAATTGGTTCTGCAAAATTGGGGCATAACAAGTTGGTATCAGAGCACGGTTGAAAGTTCCTCGGATTTCAAAAATTGGGTTTCAAGTGGAAGTTTTTAAACAATAACGATTTTCTCAAATGATTTGCTTTTCGATAGTGCTGCATGAAATAATGTTCCATACAATAAGCCCATAAATATTTTATGAGTGCTAATGGAAGTTATTTATGTTGCAGATGACTAAGGGTGATAACTCCAAGGCGACATCATCGTCTGACCCAATGGAGAAACTAATAAAAATTTTAGAGGCACAAAGAAAGCAGAGCGATGCACATCACAAGATGATTGAGGCACAACATCGTGAGCTTCAAGCACAGCTAACAAACCAGTTTCAAGCACAATTTGATACGCAATAGCACCAAGTTGATAACTTGCCTCAACTGGTTGCTACATTAACTGAGAATAAAAACGAGACCGCAGTGGCTGCCGCTAAAAAGATAGAGGTAGTAGAAGCAGAGGAAACTAAACAGCCTCTAAGAAGGCGACCGACATTCAAGTTTTCTGAATTCAAAAGCTGCAATCCACCTGAGTTCAATAACAAGGCAAAACCAGAGGAAGTAATGGGCTTCCTAAAGACTTTGGAGGGCATCTTTCGTATGTTGGATGTGCAAGGCACCAAAAGAGTAGATTATGCAGTTGTGTAGCTGCATCTCAAAGCAGAAGACTAGTGGGAGTCGAAGAGACAACCAAGAAGATAAAGTCTCTTGGGAGACATTTAAGCAGGCATTCATCGCACAGTTCATCCCACCAGTTGTCCATCATAGGAAGAAAAAAGAGTTCGTAGCGCTCGAGCAGGGCAATATGCCCGTCAGCGACTATGAAGAAAATTTCTTAAAGTGATCCAAGTTTGGAGGCTACATGATACTGAATGATGAAGCAAAACGATTGCAATTCATTGAGGGTCTGAATGAAGGCTTACAACGTGATATTCTTAACCGAAAGTGTGTGACGTACTGGGAAGCCTATGAAGTTGCTCTCAAGATAGAAATTTTTTATCCTCGAGGTATGACACAGAATAACCATGGGAACAACTACAAATGACCCATGGAAGCAAGCGGGTCTGATGGTTCCAAGCGTCAGAACACAAATGATAACCAAGGACCCTATCAACGACTATACTGTAACAGGTGCAAGCGGGTTGGAGACCGTCAAGACGAGTGTCGTGTTGGATATTTTAAGTGTGGCAATTTCGATCACAAAGCTGCATGGTGCAATAGTGGGGGAAGAAATCAGAATCACGATCAATATCGCAATCGGAATCATGATCAACAGTATAATCAAAATCGTGCACAAGCGCTACGAGCTCCGCAGGCGACAGTTGTGAAATCTCAGAACCCGCGACTAGGAGGAGTAGTGTGTTCGTACTAACTCAAGAAGAAGTGCTTGCCTCAAACACTGTCATAACAGGTATATTTGTTTACAAAGAAATACATGCACGTGTACTATTTAATTTTGGTACTACACATAGCTTCATATCATCTATATTTGCTAATGAACAAAATTTTTGTAAGACACTGTTAGATATGAATCTTAGTGTAAACACTCCGTCCAGAATAGATTTGCATGCTAGTTTGATTTGCAGGGATGGTTACCTTTGCATTAGGGAAAAGTACGTGTCCTTGGATTCAATAGTCCTGGACATCGCCGATTACGACATCAACTTGGGTATGGATTGGATCGGAACATGCAATGCGACGATTGACTGTACGGAGAAGAGAGTTGTGTTTCGCATTCCTGGCGAGGTAGAGTTCTCTTATTCGTGTAGTCCGACGGCTAAGGAAGTGATGGTGGTATCGGCAATGACGACAAGGTGTATTCTATATTCGGGGTGTGGAGGATACCTTGCTTCTGTATGGGACACTCGGATGAAGGGCGCAGACTCAGGTGAAACCGAAGTCGTAGCAGAATTCCCCGAAGTATTTCTAGAGGAGATACCTGGAATGCCTCCAGACCGAGAAATTGAGTTTAGTATTGACACCTTTTCGAATACTCGGCCAATATCAAAAGCTCCGTATCGGATGGCCCCTGCCAAATTGAAAGAACTGAAGTCACAACTACAAGAGTTACTAGATCATGGCTACATTCATCCCAGTATTTCACCTTAGGGAGCTCTAATGCTGTTTGTGAAGAAGAAAGATGGCACAATGTGTCTTTGCATAGATTATGGAAAATTAAACAAAGTGACAGTCCGGAACAAGTATTCGTTGCCAAGAATTGATGATCTATTTGACCAACTTTAGGGCGTGACAATATTTTCCAAGATTGATCTTCATTCAGGGTATCAACAGTTGAAGATCAAACCAGAGGATATTCCAAAGTCGGCTTTTCATACAAGATATGGACACTACGAGTTTTTATTTATGCCTTTTGATTTGACTAATGCTCCAAAGGCTTGATGAATTGAGTATTCCGACCCTACTTAGACAAGTTTTTTGTCGTATTCATCGATGATATCTTAATCTACTCGAGAGACAGAAACTCACGTTGAATATTTAAGGACCGTACTACAGACACTTCGTGAACATCAGTTATATGTGAAGTTAAGAAAGTGCGAGTTTTGGATGAGTAGTGCGTCTCAGAAGATGGGGTATCAGTTGACCCAAAGAAAATAGAGACAGTGGTGGACTAGAAACAACCCACATCGGCTAGTGAGATTAGAAGTTTCCTTGTCTTGGCTGGCTACTATCGGAGATTCGAAAATAATTTCATGAAGATTGCTTCACCTCTGCCTCACCTCACCCAAAATGGAGTAGTATTTAAATGGACAGACGACTGTGGGAGCAGTTTCTAGGAACTGAAGTAGCGGCTCTCGTCACAGCTCTAATTCTTACTCTCCTAGATGGACCTGAAGGATTTCAGATATACATCGATGCATCTCGGATCAGATTGGAAAGTGTTCTTACGCAGCGTGGGAAAGTAATTGCGTATGCCTCAAGACAACTGAAATAACATAAAAAAAATTATCCGACACATGATTTGGAACTTGCGACAATTGTGTTCGCATTAAAATTATGGCGACACTACCTCTATGGAGTGTCCTACAAGATCTTTGCGGATCACAAAAGCCTTAAGTACATATCCATGCAAAAGGAATTAAACTTGAGGCAACGAAGATGGCTGAAAATTATAAAGGATTATGACTTGACAATTGCTTATACACCCGAAAAAGCAAACGTTGTGGCAGATGCATTGAGTAGGAAATTCGTCGGATCATTATCTGTGTCAAGCAGGCTGCTTTGAGAGTTGAAAGAAATAGGCATCGAATACAAAATCCGTACATAGGGAGCGCATCTAGCTCAATTGTAGCTAGAACAAAACTTGCTCGAAAAGGTCAAATCCGCACAAAAGGATGACCAATTCCTGCAGAAGATACGTGAGTTGATTTTAGTAGGAAAGGCAACCAATTTTGTGGAACGCGAGGATGGAACGTTGTGACTTAAGGAAAGATTATGTATACCTAAGGATGATGAACTTAGGAATGAGATACTGACTGAGGCTCATTATGCTAAGTACACCTTGCATCTATGAAGAACCAAAATGTACAAGGATCTACGCACAATATTTTGGTGGCATGGCATGAAGAAAGATGTGGCATTGCTCGTGTCATATTGTCTGGATTGTCAACATATGAAGGTAGAATACCAGCGACCCGGCAGAGAGTTGCAGAACCTCGCCATTCCAAAATGTAAGTGGAAGGACATCTCAATGGATTTAATAGTGGGCTTACAAAAGACACCAAAGAAAAATGATGCAGTTTGGGTCATCGTGGATAGACTGACCAAGTCGGCTCTTTTCATAAAAATCAAAAATACATAGAGCATTGACTGTATGGCTCAAATTTACATAGATCAGATTGGCCGGTTACATGGATTGCCAGTCTCAATTGTGTCGGATAGGGATGGACGGTTCTTGTCTCGATTCTGGAAAAGCCTTCAGGCGGCAATGGGCACCAAGTTGCATTTCAGCTCGACGTACCATCTGCAGACTGATGGACAGACCGAGATAGTAAACCAAATACTAGAAGACATGTTGCGATTGTGCGTGCTATATTTGAAGGCAAGTTGATATACCTATCTATCGCTGGCAAAGTTCGCTTATAACAACAGTTATCAAGCGAGTATTCAGATGGCCCCGTATGAAGAACTGTTTGGACGCAAGTGTCGATCGCCGATATGTTGGGAGGAAGTCGGTGAACGACAAGTACTTAGACACGAACTTATTGATCAGGAAATCAAGAAAGTTCGCATGGTTCAAGAAAATCTTTGGGTCGCTTAAAGTCGTCAAAAAAGCTAAGCAGATGTACATCGATGACCTTTGTAATTCATGGAGGGTGATCATGTTTTCCTAAAGGTGACACCTATGCGAGGAGTTATGTGGTTCGGCTTCAAGGGAAAGCTGAGTCAACGGTTTGTCGGGCCCTTAGAGATTCTGGATAGGGTGGAACCGGTTGCTTATCAACTTGCACTACCTCCTGCTTTTGTGGGAGTGCATAATATTTTCCATGTTTCCCAACTAAGGAGATACGCGCATGACCCGAGTCACATAGTGAACTTCGATCAGCTTGAGCTGAGTGTCGACCTATCTTACTCGGAAGAGCCTGTTCAAATCCTAGACAGGAAAGAGAAGACCCTTCGATCAATGGCTTTGGTCCATGTGTTGTGGCAGAATTATACAATCGAGGAATCGACATGGGAGCCTGAGGAAGAGATACATAAGCAGTACCCTTCCATATTCGATAACCTTGAGGTAGAACCTTTGTTTTAAGTTTTGATGATAAAACATTTTCTTAGTGGTATATTATGTAGTACCCCCGCTCCTAGCGGTGCATTATATAAGGCTTGTGGCTCAATTGGCTGAGTCAAAATTGAGTATGGGAAAACTTTACGGCAAAATCGATCACGGATAATGCAATGAACCTTTCTAATTGATGGATCGGCTTCTGTTGGAATGAGTCCAATAGTTTTCGTTGGATTTTTGGTTGGCTTTCTTGGATTTTTGCTGCTTATTTTGATAAATGCATTTTTGTGATTGGTTTTCGATGATTGATTTTTTAGCCTATTTTCATCGATTGCATGCATTCATTCTAGAGAACTCTGAAAGAAATAAAGATGGTAGTCTAACCAAATATTCGTGGCAATGCAGATAGACGCATGACCGGAGCCTGAGCGAGCAAGCATCTTTTTCTCTCGGCATTCTCTATTTTGGTGAGTGGTTTTGCCCCTTCTTCTCTACTCCTTTATGCCAATAATAAAAAATGTTCTCTTGTAACCTTGCCAAGTCCAATGATAGATAAAGCCACTAATGCCACAAGTTTTATACAACTATTATAAATCAATGAATTACATTGATAAGAGGGAAGTTCAATTATGTAACACAAGAAAGGATATAATCATTATGTTATGGTTTGGTGCCATGACCTAGCGGTAAATTGGAGTCTACGGACTACCAATCAAAATAATAAATAAGTATGCTAAAATAAGAATGGGTAAATGTGTCACGCCCCAGTCCCAAAATATCGAGGGACTAGACACGTGGCAATGGCCAGCAGCACGCACCGATGGACAAACCCAATTTAATGGATCCATCGAGGCATACTTAAGCTGTATTACAATAGTCAGGGTTTACTATTCTCATCCACATATTAAACACAGCAATATCAATAAAAAGTATTAAACAACATCCAGTCACAAGTAAATAAAATCGGGGAATAACCCGATATTAAGTCTGTTACAAATGTTCTCTTAAACAGTAAGTAAAGAGTTTAATTGCCATAAAAACTGAGCATGGAAGTAGCTGATGTTCAGGAGAAATCCTCAGCGATCACCTCGTCCTCAGGGTCTGGTACTGCTCCGAGAAGTGCTCCTGTTCCGTACACCTCAGGGTAGATCTCGTCTGCTAACCCTGGGGACATAATCCGGATCCAGGTCCTCAGGGGACATAGCAAGGTACAGATAATACAAGCCAAAAATAAATGCAGTACAGAAATAAAGGAAATAATAGGGTAAGTAAATAACCAGCTAAGTGATATGCAAGTGAGAGTTTTAATCATACTCGGGCTGAAACTACTACAGGATCAGTGTCGAAGAAACCATAGCAGTATTTTCTCGAAGGGCCAGAACTTGCGCTAAAGCTCTGTATCAGAGACTAAGACACCTCCAGATGATAATAATTATTATAATCAGCCTTGATATGGTAATACTCTCCCCACCCAATGTAATCTCACGTCTCATATCCATGACACGCAGGATCAAAACTAATGCAGCAAGTCAGGATAAAATCTAAGCATGTAAAGATGTATATGTCATAAACCTGTATCCTATACAGAATCACCTTGAATATTTTAGGAAAATTCTGTCTCATGATTCGTGTCAGGTGTCCTGGGTATAATATACTTGATATGGCAAGTACGAGAATGTAAATGTCACGATATCCATCTCTAGGTGACGTTGCACAACCCCGCGTACGGTGTTGGCACCCGACTATTAATTGAACGCTAAGCAAGTCACACGGCCCTAGGGTTGAGTATGTACAACAGTCACAGGAATAAATCAAGAGAACAAAATGAATCAATATACTGCAATTATGGCAAGGTACACTTGCCTGGGTTTCCGGCTCCAATTGTAGCTCTGGCTTCAGCGGGAATTGCAGGCAGTACTCCAGTTGCTGAAATAGACATCACCATCAGATCCAAAAAATATTAATCAGCAAGAAACGCCTGTCCTTGAGTCCAATTTGGACACAGGGGCGAAAATGACATTTTGGGTCAAAGCGGGGTCCACATGTGGGCCGCTTTGCACCGAAAAATGTGTCAGGGTCAAAGGTCTCCAAATATGTCCAACTTAGTGTCAACAGGTCAGAAACGATGATACGAACCCAATGGAACTTCCAGAATTGGATTTCGATGAGCCGATCACAAAATCGCCCGTCAAGTGGAGCCTGTGGGGCCCACGATACATGATTTTTTCACCGTTCTCAGAATCGAACCAAACTTGGGTCACAGGACCAGCGTATTGCTACGAGTCCGATGGCGCAAGTTTCGTTTCGATCCGACGTGTATACACTAAGTTACAGCGAGATCCAGAAAGGACGAATACGGAGCATTGTCGGCGGATACGCGTTGATTCCGGTGTGCACGCACATCCAAATCAACTTCTGCGAAATCCCGCACGTCCGTATCAACAGCGCGCACGTATCGGTAAAGACCGCACGCGACCAAGTCGTCCCGTTTGGCGGGGCGTACTCAGTTCCTGGGTGAAACAGGGCATTGGTTTTCCTGTTTTTGGATCGCGGTTCACGATCGCCACAGGACGCGACGCACCGAGCGGATTGCACGGACATCGAGGGGGTCACGCAGGGTTCGCGTCATAACTGACGGAATCGAAAACGGGGCAGCGAAGAGAGAGATATGGGTACCTGAACAGGGCTCCAAAAACCTGAATTCTTCGTGTCCGACACAACACAAAGGGACACTGTGTCCTGTGTCCGACCGTGCTAGGGTTAGGGTTCAGTCGCTTGGGTGGTCGGATGTCGGTGCTGGAGGGCGGCGCCGGTAGGAGGCGGCTCCGCCGGAGCTCACTAGTGTAGGCGGCGGGGCTCAGGGCGGCGCCGGACTGCGCTGGCACGGCGGGGAGGCGTCGTCGACTCAGGCAGCAGGGGGTGGATCTGAAGGAGGCAGGCGGAGGAGGCCGACCGCGGCGGTGGCGCTGGAAGGAGGGAAGAGGAGTGCTGGCTAAGGCGGCCGAGGGGAGAGGGTCGGTCGGCGGCGAGGTCGGGGTCACCGGAGAAGCGGGCGGAGGAGGAGAAAGACGGGAAGGAGGGCGGGTTTTATAGGGCTGGGAGAGGAAGACGTACGGTGGCCGGTGAGGGGAGGGGAACCGGAGGGTCGGGGACGCGAGCGGGCGGCAGTTGCAAGAAGCTGGAGCGGCGCGGCTGTCGGAGCGGCGGCGGAAGGTGAGGAGTCGGGGGTTGAGCGGTTTGGGGGAGATGAGGCTAGCGGGTTTCGGGCGGACGGATTCTGTCAGGGGATCCGGCCCGATCCAATAACAAATGCGGGTCGGGTCGGGCTAGTGGGTCGGGTCTGGGTTTTTGGGCCCGGATCCGACCTAATAAGGATTTGGGTTTAGTTAAACCGGTTTGGTTCAGCTATTGGTTTGGTTCGGTTTGGTTTATTTAAAATAAACCCGGTTTATTTTGGTTAAATTAAACAATTAGTTTTTAGGGCTTTAAAAATAGGTTCGGGGTCCAATAAATTCACAGAAAATTACCCTAAGTCTAGTTTTTCATTTTACACTAGAAAATATAATTTCCATAATATTTTAATATTATTTAACATCATTTAAAAATCATTTAATAATTAAAACACCTTAGTTTAATTAGAGAAAATCTCAGAAAATTCTAGAAAATTGTGAAAAATTCCAAATTAAAATTTCTTGAAAATCAGGGGGTTTACAATCTACCCCCCTTAAGAGGATTGCGTCCTCGCAATCAAAGAATAACCGGTCAACAAAGATGACACGGTTGCAAAATTTATTCGAAGCACAACACGATAAAGAAAAATCAAGGTTGAGGGTTTAAACACATAGGGAAAATCATTTTCCTAAGCAATGAAAGTTATGCAATTTCCCAAATGTAGGAGATCTAGAAAATTACAGTTTTTAGAAAACCAGGTTATCTTTTATAAAAACATAATAGATTAACAATTATAAAACATTCTAGGTTATCACTAGGTTATCTATTATTAGCAAGTTAAAACTGTCAGGTTAAGTCTAAGGTCACGAACCAGCGGCACGAACTAAAGCAATACTAGAAACAAAACTACAAAAACTTACGCGCATTAGCTACTCCATGATTCTGCGCATTTTTCAAGATCATCGCGAAGGCTTGTCCGCGTCCTTGTGGTGGATTCCTCTGCTGCTACTGGACCTGCTGGAAGAGTCTTGATTTCTTTGTTGAGATGATTGTCCTCCATCAACTGGTGTCACTTCATCGTCGTAGGAGACAACTGCAACTTGTGGTGTTCCTGCGGGAGTCTCGTTGCTTGCTTGTGAATCCACTACTCTGCATCCAAAATAAACTGTAAAAGACGCACAGGAAAATTAAGGCAGGATGCAAGTCAAGAAATTAGTTCGAATCCGATATAGATGTCAAGAACATTTCAAGCAAGTGGATGAGATCCTAAAACTTATCATATTCTTATTGCAGGCCTGTTCGGTCCCTATATTGAAACCGAACAATTGAGTCGTAGACCTGCATGGGCCACCACAAAAACCATGTCACGCCCCAGTCCCAAAATATCGAGGGACTAGACACGTGGCAATGGCCAGCAGCACGCACCGATGGACAAACCCAATTTAATGGATCCATCGGGGTATACTTAAGCTGTATTACAATAGTCAGGTTTACTATTCTCATCCACAGATTAAATACAGCAATATCAATAAAAAGTATTAAACAACATCCAGTCACAAGTAAATAAAATCGGGGAACAACCCGATATTAAGTCTGTTACAAATGTTCTCTTAAACAGGAAATAAAGAGTTTAATTGCCATAAAAACTGAGCATGGAAGTAGCTGATGTTCAGGAGAAATCCTCAGCGATCACCTCATCCTCAGGGTCTGGTACTGCTCCGGGAAGTGCTCCTGTTCCGTATACCTCAGGGTAGATCTCGTCTGCTAATCCTGGGGACATAATCCGGATCCAGGTCCTCAGGGGACATAGCAAGGTACAGATAATACAAGCCAAAAATAAATGCAGTGCAGAAATAAAGAAAACAATAGGGTAAGTAAATAACCAGCTAAGTGATATGCAAGTGAGAGTTTTAATCATACTCGGGCTGAAACTACTACAGGATCAGTGTCGAAGAAACCATAGCAGTATTTTCTCGAAGGGCCAGAACTTGCGCCAAAGCTCTGTATCAGAGACTAAGACACCTCCAGATGACAATAATTATTATAATCAGCCTTGATATGGTAATACTCTCCCCACCCAATGTAATCTCACGTCTCATATCCATGACACGCAGGATCAAAACTAATGCAGCAAGTCAAGATAAAATCTAAGCATGTAAAGATATATATGTCATAAACATGTATCCTATACAGAATCGCCGTGAATATTTCAGGAAGATTATGTCTCATGATTCGTGTCAGGTGTCCTGGGTATAATGTACTTGATATGGCAAGTACGAGAATGTAAATGTCACGATATCCGTCTCTAGGTGACGTTGCACAATCCCGCGTACGGTGTTGGCACCCGACTATTAATCGGACGCTAAGCAAGTCACACGGCCCTAGGGTTGAGCATGTACAACAGTCACAGGAATAAATCAAGAGAACAAAATGAATCAATATACTGCAATTATGGCAAGGTACACTTGCCTGGGTTTTCGGCTCCAATTGTAGCTCTGGCTTCAGCGGGAATTACAGGCAGTACTCCGGTTGCTGAAATAGATATCACCATCAGATCCAAAAAATATTAATCAGCTAAAAATGCCTGTCCTTGAGTCCAATTTGGACACAGGGGCGAAAATGATATTTTGGGTCAAAGCGGGGTCCACATGTGGGCCGCTTTGCACCGAAAAATATGTTAGGGTCAAAGGTCTCCAAATCTGTCTAACTTAGTGTCAACAGGTCAGGAACGATGATACGAACCCAATGGAACTTTCAGAATTGGATTCCGATGAGCCGATCACAAAATCGCCCGTTAAGTGGAGCCTGTGGGGCCCACGATACGCGATTTTGTTAACGTTCTCAGAATCGAACCAAACTTGGGTCACAGGACCAGCGTATTGCTACAAGTCCGATGGCGCAAGTTTCGTTTCGATCCGACATGTATACACTAAGTTACAGCGAGATCCAGAAAAGACGGATACGGGACGTTGTCGACGGTTACGCGTTGATTCCAGTGTGCACGCACATCCAAATCAACTTCTGCGAAATCCCGCACATTCGTATCAACAGCGCGCACGTATCGGTAAAGACCGCACGCGACCAAGTCGTCCCGTTTGGCGGGGCGTACTCAGTTCCGGGGTGAAACATGGCGTTGGTTTTCCTATTTTTGGATCGCGGTTCGCGATCGCCACAGGACGCGACGCACCGAGCGGGTTGCACGGGCATCGAGGGGGTCACACAGGGTTCGCGTCACAACTGATGTAATCAAAAATGGGGCAGCGAAGAGAGAGATATGGGTACCTGAACAGGGCTCCAAAAACCTGAATTCTTTGTGTCCGACACAACACAAAGGGACACTATGTCCTGTGTCCGACCGTGCTAGGGTTAGGGTTCAGTCGCTTGGGTGGCCGGATGTCGGTGCTGAAGGGCGGCGCCGGTGGGAGGCGGCTCGGCCGGAGCTCACTGGTGGAGGCGGCGGGGCTCAGGGCGGCGCCAGACTGCGCTGGCACGGCGGGGAGGCGTCGTCGACTCAGGAAGCAGGGGGTGGATCTGAAGGAGGCAGGCGGAGGTGGCCGACCGTGGCGGTGGCGCTGGGAGGAGGGAAGAGGGGCGCTGGCTAGGGCGGCCGAGGGGAGAGGGTCGGTCGGCGGCGAGGTCGGGGTCACCGGAGAAGCGGGCGGAGGAGGAGAAAGACGGGAAGGAGGGCGGGTTTTATAGGGCTGGGAGAGGAAGACGTACGGTGGCCGGTGAGGGGAGGGGAACCGGAGGGTCGGGGACGCAAGCGGGCGGCGGTTGCAGGAAGCTGGAGCGGCGCGGCTGCCGGAGTGGCGGCGGGAGGTGAGGAGTCGGGGGTTGAGCGGTTTGGGGGAGATGAGGCTAGCGGGTTTCGGGCGGACGGGTCGGGTCAGGGGATCCGGCCCGATCCAATAACAAATGCGGGTCGGGTTGGGCTAGTGGGTCGGGTCTGGGTTTTTGGGCCCGGATCCGACCTAATAAGGATTTGGGTTTAGTTAAACCGGTTTAGTTCAGCTATTGGTTTGGTTTGGTTTGGTTTATTTAAAATAAACCTGGTTTATTTTGGTTAAATTAAACAATTAGTTTTTAGGGCTTTAAAAATAGGTTCGGGGTCCAATAAATTCACAAAAAATTATCCTAAGTCTAATTTTTCATTTTACACTAGAAAATATAATTTCTATAATATTTTAATATTATTTAACATCATTTAAAAATCATTTAATAATTAAAACACCTTAGTTTAATTAGAGAAAATCTCAGAAAATTCCAGAAAATTGTGAAAAATTCTAAATTAAAATTTCTTGAAAATCAGGGGGTTTACAAAATGTGCATTGCTGCTCTAAATGTTTCAAGGTAGTAATTTTCTCGAAAGGAACCTGGGGCACTGGGGACCGTTCGGCCAGGGGGAAATAGTAGTGCTTTGGTAGCGCCGGGTGTCACTACCACATTTTCTAGGAAATGGTCTTTTGGTAATTTCATAATTAATTAAATATTGTGCATGATGAATAATTATTAGTTGTATTATTTATTTATTGTTAGGTGTTAGTTTAATATTTTGACTTGTGTTAGTGGACCTAACTAGTTTAGATTAGATCCATGGACCAGCATTTACAATTAGTTAAATTTGAGCCCAATTAGAAGCCCATTCATTAGGAGGATGTTTAATTTAATTAAACCATTAGACTAGAGCATTTCCTTCTTAATTATTTCTTCATGAGAGGCTCCAAGGGGTATAATGGACATTATATAGTAGCTTAAGGAAGGGTCAGGGGGGCCGGCCATTATAAAGAGGGGGGGTTTCTCTCTCCTCTTTTTATTTCAAAACTAGATCTAGAATTTCTCTCAACCAAATTTCTTCATTCCTACATCAATTCTCTACAAAATTTCATCCCAATTCCTTCCCAAATCACCATTGGAGACTAGTAGAGTAAGGATCTAGAAGGAGGAAGTAAGGATCTACAAAGAGGAGCAAGGATCTACAAGTTAAAAATTTGGAGGTTGCATTGGGAATCCATCTCCCAATAGGTATAATTCAATTTTTCCTCTTTAATTAGGTTCTAAATCTGAGATTTAACCATGAGAAACTATCCCATATGCATAGGCTACCCATAGAAATTAGAATTAGGTTCATAGGAGGCCTAGTGAGAAAGTTATGGTACTTTTTGTATCAATTTTGGGGAAATTCCGAGATTGACACTGGTTGTGTTTGTCAATTGGCCATATAGATCAAATTGGCATGTGTTTGTTTGTTTGTGGATAGTGTCATATCCATAATTGGATACGTGTAGGTCGTATCCCAACAATTTGGTGATACGTGTTGATTTGGGAGTTTTTTCTCCGACACGAAACTTTGTGCATGTCATATTTTGACACAGACACGTAGATATGTATTTGACTCTTTGTATTATTCATAAATAGTATATTAGACTTGCTCGTGTCCTTCGGGATATGTTTGGTTGTGTGGTGGACTCGTATCGCAAGCGTATCATAGATCTAGTGTGATACAGGTGCGATGCACTCCACGTTTTTTTTGTATTTTATTTCTAGATCTATTTTCCATTGTTCTTAACTATTTGTAATATATGCATTCATATGTAAGTGTATATATTGTTATGATTATATGTAGATATCTATATATATGTATGGAGACATATATGTAGATATATAAGTACTAGTGTATTATGTATCCTTATGCATATGTGTTTATATATATATATATATATATATAGCTATTGAATAGTATGATATATGTATATATGTAATGGAATATATACTTATATGTGTATATATATGTAGGGTATGTGTGTTATGTTCATATACGTATATATGCAAGTGTATATATATATATATAAATATAGTGATGTGCACTTATGTATATGTGTTTGTATATATATACTTATATGTATAGTTGAGAGGGGTATTATATATATATATATATATATATATATATATATATATATATATATATATATATATATATATATATATATATATATATATTATGTGGAAGATGAGTGTTTGAATATATGTACATTTATATGTGTGGAATCTAGATATATATATTGAGAGTGTATATAGATATATATTATAGCTACTAGTGAGAGTGGTTATATACCTATATGTTTAGATAGTGTATGGAGAGATACATATATAGGTGTGCTTGTAGGTGTGTGTGTGTGTGTGTGTGTGTGTGTGATGGGGGGCTAGGCTCGGGCAGTGTGCACTCAGCTGCACAGTACAGCAGCAGAATGAAGGTACAGTACAGCAGCAGTATGAAGGTGCAGCAGCAGCAGCAGCATGAAGGTGCAGCAGCAGCAGCAGTATGAAGGTGCAGCAGCAGCAATAGGTAGATCAACAACAGCAGCAACATGTAGATCAGCAGGCAATAGCTAGCTAAGGTATGGATTGGTTAGTTATTTGTTAGTATATATAAGTTAATAGCTATCTAGTTAGTAGTAGTTAGACATATACTAGTGTTACTATTAAGTGTTAGGTATGTATAGATCTCTCTAGTAGTGTTATGTAGATGTGTATATATATATCTATTAGTATATAGTTAGTTTGGGTAGTTTCTATATACTAGTGCAGCATTACCTTGAGATACCAAGGTAAATGCCAAGGTATTGAGGATACTCAAGGTATTGGATTGGGTATCAAGACGGGGGTTTAGTTGTGCGATACCACATTGGTTCAAAGCCAAGGTATTCATTAAGCATTTATAGTTAGGATTAGTATATATAATATTATTTGGATATGCATATGTATGCTATTTCATATCTCTTGTTTGCGTATCTTGCGATACGGTATCTTAGTATCCTAGATTTAGCTTGTATGACCTAGTTTCATAGTTTATGAACCCAATATCATAGAGATAACCTCATGCAACCTAGAAATAAGTAGTTTGACCAAGTTTGACCGTTGACTTAGAGTTGACATAGTTTGACTTAGAAATAGCTTTATGACCTAGAAGTTGACTAGTTTAACTTATTTATTTTCCGAAACCTTGTATTGATGTTATATTCCATAACTAGGTCTTCGAGGTACCATACCAGACATCTGTGAGACTATTCACAGGACTTCAGGCGAGTACATTCTCTGATAGTTTCTTATTTATGATATCCTCTATGTTCATTGTATCTAGTATAGATATCCTTGATTTCTTGACACGATGGTTACACGGATTGGTATATTCGGATCTCGTCATGAGATGTTATTCCTTGGTATATGCTGTATCTTGTGCAAGCCTCGTTTCATTGTTCTTCTTATACATGTACAGATACTGATTCTCGGGGAGAGTAGCTATCGTCCTAGATAATCCTGTGCCATAGCGTACCATGGTTGGATTCCCTATACCAGTCGGGGGTGGGGAGTATTTTAGTGTAAATATGTGATCATACCCTTCTTTTTCATGTCTTGTTTCTTGTGAGTGTTGGTCATACACCGCACGTATGACTAGCCAGGCCCTTATCCTTGTGCAAGTTTCTTGTGCAAGTTCCCAAGCCGATCACTTGTTAAAGCTAGTACTCACTCACTTAGTCATTAGTATTCTTGTTCATTGTCATATTGTTCATTCTTGTATTTATTTCTAGTATTTTCTCTATTATATATCTCTTGTATCTATTGTTGCATCTTGTATATTTATATCAATTTACTGTTACATAGTTTATATTATTGATTAGAACTGTTGTTAGAGATGTACTCTGCTCCTTTCCTGACTGGATATATTTTTCCCAGATGACACTGAGGAGTGGTACCCTACTCATTACGGACCTCAGGATGTTGTGGGCTTAGAGTCAGAGACCCTGACTCAGGAGGGACTCATCCCGACTGAGACAGATGACCCGGGACTTGTGGCTTCTTAGTATTCTCTGTACTGGATTTGTCTCCAGCTTATTGTTTAGTATATCTTTAGACTCATTGATGTTATTATTTTTGACTCATGAGTTGTATTGTGACTATTTTATTCTTTATCATATTCGTGTTATTCTCCATCTTAGATCTGTGATTGAGTATATTAATATTGTTGGTGGCTTATTTTATTGTTAGATAGATTACCCAAACATCGTTCTACCGCCGATTCTGCGGCATAGGCTGGACGTTGTTTCTGACTTGTACCCTTACACCGGATGTGGGCTGTGACACCGTGTATAAGCGAGACATTCATTTAGGCTTGCTTCCTGCTTTGAATGACGTATCGCACGTCCATCGAAGTCCTATATGGCATGTCCATCGTGGTGCTACACCACAAATAACCTAGTGGAAATGAGTTGCATACTAATGATGTCTTATGCAGGGGCGGTAAGAATAATCATGTAGATTATACAGGAACGACCATTGGTCGGGATAAGGATTCCATATGTGCAAAGCTTATATATATTTTACTGCATGAACTGTTTCTTATAAACTGTTGCCTATGAACTGTTGCCTATTCAAATATTGCATATATAATTTGCCTATTAAACTACTGTCTTAATTGAGAAGTGTTGGTTTAGGTGAGTAGGACAGTTCTGCTCCCCAGTACAAGTTGAGTACTGACCAATATCTCTGTGGACAAACTAGGTGATCGAGATACCATGGGCACTCAAGGGAGATAAAGTTTTCATTGTAGTCTTTTCAAGCTTCTTCATATTTCAAAGATTTCTAGTTGCTGCTTTCAAGTTCTAAGAATGTAATAAAGGGGCATAATGTATAGGATAAGAGAATTATTTCATGTCAACCTACCAGTCTTTTCTTTATGCAAAAGCTATGAAAGCCGTTCAGGCATTTTTATTTTGATGCTGATTTTGGTGCTGAGAAAATTGTACTTCGTTGCAATGAATCAATAAAAGAATTATTTTTTTTCTTTCTATACAAATGTGTGCTTTATAATCTGCTGCTATATTGTGGAATTGTTTACAAAAGATTTTGACACATGTGCACGTTCTTGCCTTATACAAGTGCAACCCCAAACTTGTACAGCATCACGCCCAACGAAGACGAATGAATCTGCATAACTGAAAGGGAGGATGAATCGGTTCTACGGAACCGGAGCATGACAATAATGAGCTTAGATTGCTGAAAACATATTTAGATCGGTGAGTCTGACCAAAATATGGTATAAAACGGACGTAGAATGATAAAAAAGAGTATAGATGGGTATGAAATATGATATAAAATGAGTATATAATAGTTAAAACGAGTATAGATGAGTGATTCTAACCAAAATATGGTATAAAATAAGTGCATGAAGGTGAAAACAAGCATCTAGTTATTCTAACTGAAATTATGGTGTAGAATGGTGAAAACGTGTATTGACGTGTGATTATAACTGAAATATGGTATATAATTGGTCTAGGTTGGTAAAATGAGTATAGAAATATGATTCTAACCGAAATAAGATATTAAATTGTCACAATACGTACCCGGATAATCGGGCACGAGTACGTGGTTACGCCCAGCCTACGCCGCAACATCGGCGGTAGAACGTTGTCTGGGTCATTTCTAACTATCTAATATCTCAATAATATAATATGGTACCTGTCCATCATCACAACTCCAAACGGAGGAACAATATGGTATCTCATAAGTATAATTAATCTCAATCACAAAACAAACTAAGGAAGATAAAGCACGAATGGAATAGCGAAGGAAATAATAAGATACAATCCATAATCTGAAATAATATACAAACTGTGAATCTTAACAAATAGTCTAATACAAGCCAACACAAATAACTATACCTCATCGGTCTCTGCAACTAAGTCCTCCTCGTCTATAGGAGTATCCTCTAAAGGTACGCCATCCTGCGGCCCGTAGAATGTGTGACACTGCTCTATAAGCCAATCATCTGGAAAAATATATCCAGTCAGGATCGAAGCGAAGTACATACCTATGAAAGCAGTTTAAATAACATAATC
The DNA here is from genome assembly GCA_036927795.1 of Iris macrosiphon. Classification (NCBI taxonomy): domain Eukaryota; kingdom Viridiplantae; phylum Streptophyta; class Magnoliopsida; order Asparagales; family Iridaceae; genus Iris; species Iris macrosiphon. The sequence continues at coordinate 83,773,923 of JAYESA010000015.1, read as the reverse complement.
GAGCTCGCCCCTGTCGCTGAGCATCTCTCTGCTGATGCTGAACAAACTGCTGCTGCTGCGGTGGTAGAGGTCCTCTCTGCTGTCCCGCTGGTGGTCTAGCGGGTGCTCTCTGTGCCTGACCTCCACCCTGAAGTGAGTGTAGAAATATAATTCTAACCAAAATAAGATATTAAATGCTCGTAAAACAGTAAAAATGAGTATAAACGAGCGATTCGAACCAAAATATAGTATAATATATTCGTTGAATGATGAAAATGAGCCTAGATCATTGATTGTAATAAAAAATATGGTATAAAATATGGGTAGAATCATAAAATCGAGTTTAGATGGGTGATTCTAACAAAAAATAATATAAAATGTACATAAATCAGTGAAAACGAGTATAAATGGACGATTCTAACCGAAATATGGTATAAAAGTAGCATAGATTTGTGGAAACTAGTATTGAAATATGATTATAATCAAAATAAGATATCAAATGCTCGTAGAATGGTGAAAACAAGTATAAATGAGTGGTTCTAACCAAAATATGGTATAAAATGAGCGTGGATTGCTGAAAAATATTAAGATCGGTGATTCTAGCCAAAATACGGTATAAACGGACGTAGAATTGTGAAAACGAGTATATATGGATGATTCTAACTGAAATATAATATAGAATGAGTTTAGATTGGTTAAAACGATTATAGATAGGTTATTCTACCTAAATTATGGTGTAGAATGTACCATAGATTGATAAAACAAGTATAGATGGGTTTTTCTAAATAAAATTATGGTATAAAATAAGCTTAGATTAGTGAAAACAAGTATAAATAGGTGATTCTAATCGAAACATGAAATATAATGAACGTAGAAGGATAAAAACGAATATAGTTGGGTGATTTTAACCGAAATATGGTATAAAATATGTGGAATGGTGAAAATGAGCATATATGTGTGATTCGAACCAAAATTTTAGTATAGAATGGACGTACATGGTGAAAATTAGTAAAAATGTGTGATTCTAACCGAAATATAGTATATAATCGACCTTGATTGATGAAACGAGTATATAAATGTGATTCTAACTGAAATAATGTATCAAATGCTCGTAAAATAGTGAAAACGAGTATAAACAAGGGATTCGAACTGAAACATGGTATAATTTTATCGTAGAATGATAAAACGAGTCTAGAATATTGATTCTAATCGAAATATGGTATAAAAAGGGGGTAAAATCGTAAAAGCGAGTATAAATGAGTGATTCTAACCGAAATATGGTATATAATGTGCGTAAATTAGAAAAAAATGAGTATAGATGGGTGATTCAAACCAAAATAAGGTATAAAAGTGACATATATTTATGGAGAACGAGTATGGAAATATATATAATTATAATTGAAATAAGGTATCAAATGCTCGTAGAATGGTGAAAACGAGTATAAATGAGTGATTTTAATCAAAATATGGTATATAATGAGCATAGAATATAGAAAATTTGTTTAGATCAGTGATTCTAACCGAAATATAGTATAAAACGGACATAAAAAGGTGAAAATGAGTATATATGGTGATTCTAACTAAAATATGATATAGAATGGTTAAAACGGGTATAAATGGATGATTCTAAAATATGGTATATATATAGGCCTTAGATTGATGAAAACGAGTATAGAAGGGTGATTCTAGCCAAAATTATTATATGGAATGAGCTTAGATTAGTGAAAACAACTATAAATATGTGATTTTAACCGAAATATGGGATAAAATGAACGTAGAATGATAAAAACGAGTATATATAGTGATTCTAACCAAAATATGGTACAAAACATGTAGAATGATGAAAACAAGTATAGGTGTGTGATTCTAACCAAAATTATGGTATAGAATGGGCATAAGGCAGAATTATTTTATGAAAGAACTTTGAGTTAATTAAAGGAAAAAATAATATGAATGAATAAAAAAGGGGGGTTAACTAGTATCTATTTTTTATAATTTTTAATGGTGAAAACGAGTATGGATGTGTGATTCTAACCGAAATATGGTATATAACCGGCCTAGATTGGTGAAACGAGTATAAAAATGTGATTCTAACAGAAATAAGTTATCAAATATTCGTAGAATGGTAAAAACGACTATAAGCGAGTGATTTCCAACCGAAATATGGTGTAATATAACCGTAGAATGATGAAAAATGTTAGTTCTTTGATTCTAATTGAAATATGGTATAAAATATGAGTAGAATCATAAAAACGAGTATAAATGAGTGATTCTAACCGAAATATGGTTAGAATGTATGTTGATAGGTGAGAACGAGTATATATGGATCATTCTAACGAAAATATGGCATAATAGTGGGATAGATTTATGGAAACGAGTATTGAAATATGATATAATCAAAATAAGGTATAAAATATCGTAGAATAGTAAAAACGAGTATAAATGATTACTTCTAACCGAAATACGATATAGAATGAGCGCAGAATGCTGAAAATGTGTTTAGATTGATAATTTTGACCAAAATTTGGTACAAAAAAGATGTAGAATAGTGGAAACAAGTATAGATGGGTGGTTCTAACTGAAATATGATATAAAATGAGCATAGAATGGTTAATATGAGCATCGATAGATTATTCTAACCGAAGAATAGGTAAAATTAATGAAAACGAGTATAGATAGGTGATTCTAACCAAAATTATGGTATAGAATAAGCTTATATTGGTGAAAACAAGTATAAATAGGTAATTCTAACTGAAATATGGAATAGAATGATTGTAGAATAATGAAAACGAGTATTAATGGGTGATTCTAACCAAATAAGGTATAAAACAAGTATATAATAGTGAAAACGAGCATCTGGTGATTCAAACCGAAATTACGGTATAGAATGGACATAAAATAGTGAAAACGAGTATAGACATGTGATTCTAACCGAAATATGGTATATAACTTGCCTAGATTGGTGAAACGAGTATAGAAATATGATTCTAACCGAAATAAGGTATCAAATGCTCGTAAAAGGGTAAAAACGAGTATTTATGGGTGATTCTAATTGAAATATGAAATAGAATGAGCGTAGAATGGATAGAACGAGTATAGATGGATAATTCTAACCAAAATATATTGTAGAATAGGCATATATTGATGAAAACAAGTATATATGGGTGATTCTAACCGAAATTATGGTATACAATGAGCTTAGATTGGTGAAAACATATTTAGATCGATGACTCTGACTAAAATATGGTATAAAATAGACCTAGAATGGTAAAAATGAGTATAGATGGGTGTGAAATATGATATAGAATGAGCATAGAATAGTTAAAACGAGTATGGATTGGTGATTCAAACCAAAATGTGGTATAAAATAAGTGCATAATGTTGAAAATAAGCATCTAGTTATTATAACCGAAATTATGGTATATAATGGTGAAAACGTATATCGACGTGTGATTATAACCAAAATATGGTATATAATTGGTCTAGGTTGGTGAAATAAGTATAGAAATATGATTCTAACCGAAATAAGATATTAAATACTCATAAAATGATGAAAACGAGTATTAACGAGTGATTCAAATAGAAATATAGTATAATATGTTCGTTGAATGATGAAAATGAGTATAGATTGTTGATTGTAATCGAAATATGGTATAAAATATGGGTAGAATCGTGAAAGCGAGTATAGATTGATGATTCTAACAGAAATATAATATAAAATATATGTAGATCGATTAAAACGAGTATAAATGGACGATTCTAACCGAAATATGGTATAAAAGTGACATAGATTTATGGAAACTAGTATTGAAATATAATTATAATCGAAATAAGGTATTAAATGCTCAAAGAATGGTAAAAATAAGTATAAATGAGTGGTTCTAACCAAAATATGGTATAGAATGAGCATGGATTGCTGGAAAAATATTTTGATCGGTGATTCTAACGAAATATAGTATAAAACAGATGTAGAATTATAAAAACGAGTATATATGGGTGATTCTATCTGAAATATGATATAGAATGAGTTTAGATTGGTTAAAACGATTATAGATAGGTGATTCTAACCGAATTATGGTATAGAATGCACATTAGATTGATAAAAATGAGTATGGACTGGTATTTCTAAATAAAATTATGTACAGAATGACATTAGATTGGTGAAAACAAGTATAAATAGGTGATTCTAACTAAAATATGGAATATAATGAACGTAGAAGGATGAAAATGAATATGGTTAGGTGATTTTAACCGAAATATGGTATAAAATGTGTAGAATAGTGAAAATAAGCATATATGTATGATTCTAACCGAAATTATAGTATAGAATGGACGTACATGGTGAAAACGAGTATAGACTTTTGATTCTAACCGAAATATAGTATATAACCGACCTAGATTTATGAAATAAGTATAGAAATTATATTTTAACCGAAATACAATATCAAATACTCATAAAATGGTAAAAACGAGTATAAACGAGTGATTCAAAATGAAATATGATATAATATGATCGTAAAATAATGAAAATGAGTCTAGATCATTTATTCTAATCGAAATATGGTGTAAAAATGGGTAAAATCGTGAAAACGAGTATATATGAGTGATTCTAACCGAAATATGTTGTAGAATGTTATTAGATTGGGAAAAAAATGAGTATAAAAGGGTGATTCTAATCGAAATAAGGTATAAAAGTGGCATAGATTTGTGGAGAACGAGTATTAAAAAATAAAGTATCAATTGCTCATAGAATGGTGAAAACTAGTATAAATGAGTGGTTCTAATCGAAATATGGTATAGAATGAGAATAGAATGATGAAAACATGTTTAGATCGGTGATTCTAATCGAAATATTATATAAAACGGACATAAAATGGTAAAAATGAGTATAAATGTTGATTCTAACTGAAATATGATATAGTATTGACCATAGAACTGTTAAAACGAGTATAGATGGGTGATTCTAAGCAAAATATAGTATAGAATATTCCACAGATTAATAAAAATAAGTATAGATGGGTGATTCTAACCAAAATTATTATATAGAATGAGCTTAGATTGTGAAAACAAGTATAAATAGGTGATTCTAATCGAAATATGGAATAAAATAAACGTAGAATGATAAAAACGAGTATGGATGTGTGATTCTTACCAAAATATGGTATAAAACTTGTAGAATGATGAAAACAAGTATATATGTGGGATTTTGTCACCCTCACTTTTTCATTCAAGGGTAGTTTGGTAATTGACATGGATAATTTTAATTCTAGGATTAATTATATTTAATATTTATGCATGCATGATTATTTAATTATTGTATTAATTATTGTTTACTAGTTGTAGATTTATTTTGGACTTGTGTAGTGGACCAAACCCATTTATTAGAATGCATGAACCAACTTTTAGATCGAGTTAGATTTAAGCCCATGAATTAGGCCCATGGATTAGGAGGTTGGATTAATTAGTGAAACCATTAGACTAGAACCTTTTCTCCCTAATTAATTTCTTCATGAGAGGCCCCAAGGGGTATTTGTGACTTTTTACATTGCTTGGGGAGGGGGTTACATGGCCGGCCTATTGAGGAGGAGAGCGAGTGCTCTCATTTTATTTCACTCCAAATTCTATATCTACAATTTTCCCTCCTCCAATTCCCTCCATTCCCTCATCAATTCTCCACCAATTCTTCACCAATCTCTTCCCAAATTCTTCATTGAGGTTTATACACCAAGGATCTACAAGAAGAAAGCAAGGAGCAAGGAGGAGGAGGCCAAGATCTACAAGGAGAGGAGCTACTTGGCATTTGGAGACTTTTTATTGGGAATCCATCTCCCAATAGGTACATTTCAGTTTTCCCCCTTCTATTAGACTATAGATCTGAGTTTTAACCATGAGAAACCAACCCACATGCGTAGGCTACCCATAGAAATTGGTTTTAGATTCATCGGAGACCTACGGTGGAAGTTATGTCCAATTTGGAGCCAATTTTAGGGAAATTTTGAGATTGACACATGTAGTGCTTGTCATTGGATCTAATATATCTAATTGACATATGAGTGCTTGTTTGTGACTAGTGTCATATCCATAATTGGATACGTGTAGGCCGTATCTCGTCAATTTGACGAAACGGGTTGATTTTAGGGGATTTTTCTCTGATACGGGGCCTTGTGCATATCACATGGTGACACGGACACGTAGATACTCTAATTACTATACGTATTGCTCATAATTGGTGTTTTAGACTTGCTCATGTCATCCGGGATGCGTTTGGTTGTGTGTTATAGCCGTATCGCAAGCGTATCATAGATAAAGGATGATACGGGTGCGGTGCACTCCATGTGTTTGTTGTTTTGTTCTTTTTTCTATACGTGCATGTATAATTATAGGTATATATGATAATTAAGTGATATGTATATACATATAATAGTGTAATTGAGTTTATGTATATAGATGTGTCTATATGTGGATATAATAGAGTATATATATATATATATATATATATATATATATATATATATATATATATATATATATATATATATACACACACTTATATATGTAATGTTCATGTGTTTATTTATATGGAGAAGTATATATGTATACTGAGATGTATTTAAGTGTATGTATATGTGTGTGATTATATATATCTATATACTCATAGTTGTGGCAGTGTAGTGTTTGTGTGTTTGTGTGTGTGTGAGTGTGTGAGAGAGCAGCAAGAGAAGAAAGTGCAATGGACCAGTGCACTGGGAGCTTTGAGCAGTGAGGCTCAGTTCAGCCAGTGCACAGGGGGGGCTCGGGCATAGAGGAAGAGCCCGAACAAGTATCGGTTTTCAGTAGTGACTGTGCAGATTTCTTGTACAACAATGAGCAGCCAAGCATGAAGGGGAGGCTCAGCAGCAAGCTTGAGCAGTGACTGAGAGTGTAGCAGCTACAGCACAGTGGCAGCCATCGAGGTGCAGCAACTGTGCAGAGGAGCTGCACAGTTCAGTAGTTACAGCAGGGAATCTCGGCAGTTTTGGATCAAGTCATTGTGCAGTTATGCACAGTTTCAGTGTAGTATCAGTGCTGATACTTTAACTATTCAATTTAAGTTCAGGTCTTGTTCTTGTGTTAGTTTTAGTTTTAGTTAGTTCACTGAGGTTTTGGTTTTTTGGGTAGTTAGTATTCAGGTTTCAGTATAGTTCATTTAGTAGTTGAGTTTATGTGTTAGCTAGTTAGATTGTTAGCTAAATTTGATACATATTTGCATACTTGATTATTAGTAGCTTAGTTAGTTTGGTATTATATTTATGTAGATAGTTACTTTGGTTCTTTTAATAGTAGATATATATATACCTACTAGTTAAGCAAAATATATATCTAGGTGTGTTTGTGGTTTTAATGATAGGTAGTTGATATATATTATGATACTTAGTATATAGTTTAGCTATATGCATTATGTATATATGTAGTATTGGTATATATAATATTGTTAGTTATAGTTAGCATATTGATTGGGGTTTCTATATGTGTATTAGCTATATCAATAAAGTATTGGGTTACCTCAGGATACCAAGGTATTACCGAGGTATTGGGTCAATACCCAAGGTATTGAGTTTGGGTATCAAGATAGGTGCGATACGCATTGGTGCAAGGCCAAGGTATCCTAATTCAATTGATTTGATATAATATTTTAATATTTGACTTGAATATATATCTTAAACAATATTTTCATATTCTAAACTTGCATATCTTAGGATACGGCTCTTTGAGTGTCTTTTTATTTCATAGCTTAGCTAGTATAGATTTGTTTCATAGTGTATCGACTTAGTGACTTAGTATTAGACTCTTGCAACCTAGATTTTATTGGTTTGACTTAGAAATGACGTATCGACCTAGAATTGCATCAACTTCACTTATTTTCATTCTTGAACCTTGTATTGATGCAACATACCATATATAGGTTGTGTGACACCGGCTTGGGCATCGAGAGACACACCTTGCCCAGGACGTCAGGCGAGTACATTTCTTTGATTGTTTTCAATTCATAATATTGTATATATGCATGTTCTAGAATTGTATACATTGATCCCAACACAGTGATTTCACGGACTGGTACTATATGGATCCCGTCAGGAGATGTTATCCCCTACCGTGTTCAGCGGGTACTCGTGTACATTTTATCTCATCGTGTATATTGGGTATTGATTAAATTTCGTGTTCACACACTGATCGTGTTTAGTGTACTTATTCGTGTACATCCACCGCTCGTATTCGGTGGTTATGATATTCGTGTACACCTACTACTCGTGTTCAGTGGTTATATTTCGTGTTCGTAGCGTGTCGTGATTGGATCCATCGGTATTAGTTGGGGGTGGGAGAGTAGGAGTTGATTATGTTATCAAAGCCATTGTTACATCGTGTACATTCTGGTTACATACCTCACTTGTAATTGTCTTACCTGATCATGTTCACCCAACCCGATCAAATAATAAACTTGTATTCTGAGGCACATTAGTTAGTTTAGATTGCAGTTATTCATCATATTGTGATATTTATATTGTTGATCTATATTCTCGTACATTACCTGTATATCTTGTTCATTCATTCATATGTTTAGTGATCTTGTATTTCATTTCTATATATGTTTATATGCTCGATTATGCTATTGAAACTGCTTTCAGAGGTATGTACTTCGCTCCAATCCTGACTGGATATATTTTTCCAGATGACTGGCTTATAGAGCAGTGTCCCATATTTTATGGGCCGCAGGATGACGTACCTATAGGGGATACTCCTATTGACTAGGAGGACTTAGTTGCAGAGCCCGAGGAGGTCTAGTTTATTGGTATTGGATTGTATTAGACTATTCTTTTGGTGGATTCACATTTTGTATATTATTTCAGATTGTGGATTATATATTTATTCTTTCCTTCGCTATTTCATTCGTACATTGTTCTTCCTTAGTTTGTTTTGTGATTGAGATTAGTTATACTTGTGAGATACCATATTGCTCCTCCGTTTGGAGTTGAGATGATTGGCAGGTACCATATTATATTATTGAGATGTTAGATAGTTAAAAATGACCCAGACAGCGTTTTACTATCGATGTTGCGGCGTAGGCTGGGCGTAACCACGTACTCGTATCCGAATATCCGGGTGCGGGTCGTGACAGATTCTAACCTAAATTATGTTATAGAATGGACATAACGCAGAATTATTTCAAGAAAGAACTTCGAGTTAATTAAAGAAAAAAAATAATATTAATGAATAAAAATAGGAGGGTTAACTAGTATCTATTTTTTTGTAATTTTTAATGGTCAAAATGAGTATGGACGTGTGATTCTAACCGAAATATGGTATATAACCGGCCTAGATTGGTGAAACGAGTATAAAAATATGATTCTAACCAAAATAATCAAATGCTTGTAAAATGGTGAAAACGACTATAAACGAGTGATTTTGAACCCAAGTATGGGATAATATGACCATACAATGATGAAAACAAGGTTAGATCTTTGATTTTAATTAAAATATGGTATAAAATAGGGGTAAGATCGTGAAAATGAGTATAGATGAGTGATTCTAACCGAAATATGGTTAGAATGTGCGTTGATAGGTGAGAACGAGTATAGATGGATGATTCTAACAAAAATACGGTATAAAATTGGCATAGATTTGTGGAAACGAGTATTAAAATATGATATAAGCAAAATAAGTTATCAAATATCGTAGAATGGTGAAAACGAGTATAAATGAGTAATTCTAACCGAAATACGATATAGAATGAGCGTAGAATGCTGAAAATGTGTTTAGATTGGTGATTTTGACCAAAATATGTTATAAAACGGACGTAGAATAGTGGAAACAAGTAGAGATTAATGATTCTAACTGAAATATGAGAATGAGCATAGAATGGTTAAAACGATCATCGATGGATTATTCTAACCGAAGAATAAGCAAGATTGATGAAAACGAGTATAGATCGATGATTCTAACCGAAATTATGGTATAGAATAAGCTTAGATTGTTGAAAACAAGTATAAATAGTTGATTTTAACTGAAATATAGAATATAATGATTTTAGAATAATGAAAACGAGTATGGATGGGTGATTCTAACCGAAATATGGTATAAAATAAGTGTATAATGGTGAAAATGAGCATCTGTGTTTCTAACCAAAATTACTATGTAGAATGAGCGTAGAATGGTGAAAACGAGTATAGACGTATGATTTTAACCTAAGTATGGTATATAACTTGCCTAGATTGGTAAAACGAGTATAGAAATATGATTCTAACTGAAATAAGGTACCAAATGCTCGTAAAATGGTGAAAACAAGTATATATGGGTGATTCGAATTGAAATATGAAATAAAATGAGTGTAGAATAGTTAGAACGAGTATCGATGGATGATTCTAACCAAAATATGGTATATAATAGGCATATATTGATAAAAATGAGTATATATTGTTATTCTAACTGAAATTATTGTAAGCCCCCTGATTTTCAGTAATTATTAATTTGGATTTTTTTGGATTTTTCAGGAATTTTCTGAAATTAAAACCTAGGTGTTCTGTGATTAAATGATTTTTAATTGCTATTAATTAATATTAAAATATTATAGAAATAATATTTTATGGTGTAGAATGGAAAACCGGACATAGGGTAATTTTCTGCGGATTTATTGGACTCCGGAAGCATTTTTAAAGCCCTAGAAACCGATGTAGAATTAAACCGAATTAAACCCCTAAATAAACCCGGTTCAATTGAACCAAACCAACCCAAAACCAACCCAGACCCGGTTCAGTTGAACCGAACCCAGCCTTATTGGGTCGGGTCGGATCTAAATCCGACCCGAAACCCGACAACCCAAACCCGCACCTAAACACTAAGCGGGTCGGGTCGGATTCATGTGAACCCGACCCGCGGACCCGAATCCAAACCCATGCCTGAACCCTAATCCCAAATCCCCTCGGAATCACTGTAGCAGCCTATTTATGGGCCTCGGGATCCGCGCTCTCCGCCGCCGCAACTCTCTCCCCTCTCCTCGCCGCCCGCAGCGCCGCTCCGGTCATCCCCTCCGACCTAGCCCAAACCCTAAACTCCTCTCTCGCCTACTCCCTCCTCCTCCAGTCGTCGACCCCGACGTCCCCCGCTCCGATCACCCCGGCCACCCTATCACCCTCCTCCGCCTGAACCTCGACCGCATCTACCGCCAGAGCCGCCCAGCACAGCCTCCTCCCCGTCGTCTCCCTCTCTCCTCCTCTCCACCATCCCTCGCCGTCGACCGACCACCATCTCCATACCCCTCGACACGCCGCCTTCGACAACCCACTCTCCCTCTCTCCGCCCGCAGCGCCCTCGCCTCGCCGACCCCCGAGCCCCTCAGCCCTGAACCCTAAACCGTCCACCCGCCGCTCGACTCCGCCACGGTCGGCCCTAGCCACCCTAAAACCTCCCCTTTCTTCTCCGGCCACGACCCCGCCTCGACGTCTCCCCGAGCCAGCGTTCCTCCTCAGCTCCGCCGACCTCGCCGGAGACCCGCAGCAGCAGCCCCAGCCGAAGTCTCCCCGCCTTCGGCCACTGCAGTACCTGAACAGAAACCCTAGCACGGCAGGATACAGTTCGTGTCGGATACAGCAACAGTACCGTGGACACAGACGCAGGACACGAAGGAGACACGGACACGAGAAATCGGTCTTCACGGAGCCCTGTTCAGGTAACGTTTCCTCTCACCTCGTGATTCCATTTTTGATTCCGTCAGTTGCAACGCGTAGACTGTATGACCCTCTCGGTGCCCGTGCAACCCGCTCGGTGCATCGCGTCCTGTGGTGATCGCGAACAGCGATCCAAAAACAGGAAAAACAATGCCCTGTTTTACCCCGGAACTGAGTGCGCCCCGTCAAACGGGACGACTTGGTCGCACGCGGTCTTTACCGAAACGTGCGCGACATTGATACGGACGTGTGGGATTTCACAGAAGTCGATTCGGATCTGCGTGCACACCGGAATCAACGCGTATCCGTCTGTTCTGGAACACGTTGTAACTTCGTGTACACACGTCGGATCGAGACGAAACTTGCGCCAACGGACTCGTAGCAATATGCTGGTCCTGTGACCCAAGTTTGGTTCGAGTCTGAGAACGTTGACGAAATTGCGTATTGTGGGCCCCACAGGCTCCACTTGACGGGCGATTTTGTGATCGGCTCATCGGAATCCAGTTCTGGAAGTTCCGTTGGGTTCGTATCATCGTTCCTGACTTGTTGACACTAAGTTTGGCGAATTTGGAGACCTTTGACCCTGGCACGCTTTTCGGTGCAAAGTGGCTCACATATGGAACCCGTTTTGGCCCGGAAATGTCATTTTTGTCCTTGTGTCCAAATTGGACTTAAGGACAGGCGTTTCTAGCTATTTGATATTTTCTGAATCTAATGGTAATATTTATTTTAGCAACCGGAGTAGTACCTGCAGATCACACTGAGACCAGAGCTACAGTTGGAGCCAGAACCCCAGGCAAGTGTACCTTGCCAAACCCTGCAGTTTTGCTACTTATTCCTTGACTTATTTATACATCAGTGGGCAAGTGTACCTTGCCAAACCCTGCAGTTTTGCTACTTATTCCTTGACTTATTTATACATCAGTGGGCAAGTGTACCTTGCCAAACTCTGCAGTATTGTTACATATTTTCCTTGCTTCCTTATATTGCTGTGTATGCTTAACCTAGGACCGTGTGACGTACTTAGCGTCCAATTATCAGTCGGGTGCCAACACCGTACGCGGTGTTGTGTATTTTCATCTAGAGATGGATATTCGTGACACTTTATATTCTCGTACTTGTCTGACCAAGTACACTATGACCCAGGACACTTGACACTATTCATGAGACAGGATCTTCCTGAGATATTCATGGTAATTCTGTATAGGATACAGGACTTGACATTGATATTATATTCCTAGACATTATATGACTTGTGCATTAGATATGATTGTGCGTGACATGGACATGAGGCATCGTGGACATGAGACGTGTGGTTACATTGGGTGGGGAGAGACACACAGGCTACAGGCTGATCATATATATAAACCCCTATTATTGTGAGGCACAAGACTCTGAAGCCCGAGCTTGGCCCATTACTCATATCACTGCTACCGGATCCCCGACACAGAGCTTGTAGTGGCTTCAACCTGAGTTCTAGTGCTGCTCTCATCTTGCATATCACTTAGCTGGTTATTTAGTGTTCTCCTATTGTTTTATTTATTGATGGAGAGACACACAGGCTACAGGTTGACTATATTATGCCGGCTTCTCAGTCTTGCTGAGCTAGACCACCATATGATATCGCTGCTACCGGCTCCCCTACACAGAGCTTGTAGTTGCTTCAACCTGAGTACTATTGATGTTCTCTCTTGTATTTCTCACAGATGTTTACATACTTACCCTATTATTCTCATTATTTGTTGCACTGCATTATTTTGGCTTGAGTTATTTTGTACCTTACTATGTCCCCTGAGGACCTGGATCCGGATTATGTCCCCAGGATTAGCAGAGGAGATCCACCCAGAGTTATACAGTACAGGAGCATTAGCAGGAGCAGAAGCAGGTGCCTACATTGGAGCAGAACCAGGATCCGAGGACGAGATCATACCAGAGGACTTCTCCTGAGTATTGTCTTGAGATACTCATTTATTTCTGTTTCTAGTTATTTTATTTCCAGTCTATTGCATTGATGTATCAGACTTGTTCTCGGATTGTTCTCCGAGACACTTTTATTGTGATTTGTCAGTTTATTTTATTTGCATTATTCTGGCATTTGATCTGTGATTATCTGTTGTAGATGAGATTAGTATAGACTGTGACTTGTATCATTGGACCTACTTATTGTTATATTACAGCTTAAGCATGCCCCGATGGATCCATTAAATTGGGTTTGTCCATCGGTGTGTGCTGCTGGCCATTATCACGCGTCCGGTCCCTCGGTATTTTGGGACTGGGGCGTGACAATTATGGTATATAATGAGTTTATATTGGTGATAACATATTTAGATCGGTGTGAAATATGATATAGAATGAGCATAAAATGGTTAAAATGAGTATGGATGGGTGATTCTAACCAAAATATAATATAAAATAAGTGGATGATTGTGAAAATGAGCATCTAATGATTCTAACCGAAATATGATATATAATTGGCCTAGGTTGGTGAGACCAGTATAGAAATAATATTCTAACCGAAATAAGATATTAAATACACGTAAAATGGTGAAAACAAATATAAACGTGTGATTCAAACCAAAATATATTATAATATATTCGTTGAATAATGAAATCGAGTCTAGATCGCTGATTATAATCGAAATATGGTAAAAACATGGGTAGAATCTTGAAAACGAGTATAGATGGGTGCTTCTAACAGAAATATAATGTAAAATATATGTAGATCGGTGAAAATGAGTATAAATGGGCATTTTAAACGAAATATGGTGTAAAAGTGGCATAGATTTGTGGAAACTAGTATTAAAATATGATTAGAACCGAAATAAGATATCAAATACTCATATAATGGTGGAAACAAGTATAAATTAGTGGTTCTAACCGAAATATGGTATAAAATGAGTGTGGATTGTTGAAAAAAATATTTAGATCGATGATTCTAACCAAAATATGGTATAAAACGGACGTAGAATTGTGAAAACGAGTATATATGGGTGATTCGAACTGAAATATGATATAGAATGAGTTTACATTGGTTAAAACGAGTATAGATGGGTGATTCTAACCGAATTATGGCGTAGAATGCACTATAGATTAATAAAAATAAGTATGGATGGGTGTTTCTAAATAAAATTATAATATATAAAGAGCTTAGATTGGTGAAAACAAGTTAAATAGGTGATTCTAACCAAAATATGGAATATAATGAACGTAGAAGGATAAAAATAAGTATGGTCGGGTGATTTTAACCAAAATATGGTATAAATATTGAAAATGAGTTTATATGTGTGATTCTAACCAAAATTATAGTATAGAATGGACGTACATGGTGAAAACGAGTATAGACGTGTGATTCTAACCGAAATATAGTATATAATCGGCCTAGATTGGTGAAACGAGTATAGAAATATGATTCTAACCGAAATAAGGTATCAAATGCTCGTAAAATGGTAAAAACAAGTATAAACGAGTAATTCAAGCTGTAACATGGTATAATATGATCGTAGAATGATAAAAACGACATTAGATAATTGATTCTAATCAAAATATGGTATACAATTGATAGAATCATGAAAGCGAGTATAGATGAGTGATTATAACCGAAATTTTGTGTAGAATGTGTGTAGATTTGGAAAAAAATGAGTATAGATAGGTGATTTTAATCGAAATAAGGTATAAAAGTGGCATAGATTTATAGAGAAGGAGTATTGAAATATTATTATAATCAAAATAAGGTACCAAATACTTATAGAATGGTAAAAACGAGTATAAATGAGTGGTTCTAACCAAACTATGGTATAGAATGAGTGTAGAATGCTGAAAACATGTTTAGATCGGTGATATAGTATAAAACGGACGTAGAATGGTATAAACGAGTATAGATGGTGATTCTAACTGAAATATGATATAGAATGACCATTGAATAGTTAAAACGAGTATATATGGGTGATTCTAAGCAAAATATGGTATATAATAGGCCATAGATTGATTAAAACGAGTATAGATGGATGATTCTAACCGAAATTATTGTATAGATTGAGCTTAGATTATTGAAAAGAAGTATAAATTGGTGATTCTAACCAAAATATGGAATAGAATAAACGTAGAATGATAAAAATAAATATGGATGGGTGATCTAACCAAAATATGGTATAAAATATGTAGAATGATGAAAACAAGTATAGCTGTGTGATTCTAACCAAAATTATGGTATATAATGGACATAAGACGGAATTATTTCAAGAATTTTTTTATTTAATTAAAGAAAAAGCAAAATAAATGAATAAAAAAAGGGGGTTTACTAATATATATATTTTAATAATTATTTAATAGTGAAAAAGAGTATGGACGTGTGATTCTAACCGAAATAAAGTATATAACCGACGTATATTGGTAAAACTAGTATAGAAAAGCGATTCTAACTGAAATAAGTTATTACATGCTCGAAAAATGGTGAAAACGACCATAAACGAGTGATTTTGAACCGAAATATGGTATAATATGACCGTAGAATGATGAAAAGAAGTTTAGATCTTTGATTCTAATCAAAATATGGTATAAAATATGGTAGAATCGTGAAAACGAGTATAGATGAGTGATTCTAAACAAAATATGGCTAGAATATGCATTGATCGGTGAGAACGAGTATAGATGGATGATTCTAACAGAAATATGGCATAAAAGTGGTATTGATTTGTGAAAACGGATATTAAAATATGATATAATCGAAATAAGGTATCAAATATCGTAGAATGGTAAAAACAAGTATAAATGAGCGTAGAATGGTTAAAACGAGCATCGATAGATTATTCTAACCGATGAATAAGCAAGATTGATAATAACGAGTATAGATGGGTGATTCTAACCAAAATTATGGTATAGAATAAGCTTAGATTAAGAAAAATAAGTATAAATAGGTGGTTCTAACTGAAATATGGAATATAATGATTGTAGAATAATGAAAACGAGTATGGATGGGTGATTCTAATTAAAATATGGTATAAAACAAGTATATAATGGTAAAAACAAGCATATGGTGATTCTAACCGAAATTAGGGTGTAAAATAGGTGTAGAATGGTGAAAACGAGTATAGACGTGTGATTCTAACTGAAATATAGTATATAACTTGCCTAGATTGGTGAAACAAGTATATAAATGTGATTCTAACAAAAATAAGGTATCAAAGCTCATAAAATAGTGAAAACGAGTATAGATGGGTGATTCTAATTGAAATATGATATAGAATGAGCATAGAATGGTTAGAACGAGTATCGATGGATAATTCTAACAAAAATATGGTGTAGAATAGATATAAATTAATAAAAATGAGTATATATGGGTGATCAAACCAAAATTATGGTATATAATGAGCTTAGAGTGGAGAACACATATTTTGATCGATGATTCTGACAAAAATATGGTATAAAACGGACGTAGAATGGTGAAAACGAGTATAGTTGGGTATGAAATATGATATAGAAAGATCGCAGAATGGTTTAAACGAGTATAAATGGGTGATTCTAACCAAAATATGGAATAAAAAAGTGCATGATGGTAAAATGAACATCTAGTAATTCTAAACCAAAATTATTATGTAGAATGGGTATAGAATGGTAAAAACATATATTGAGGTGTGATTATAACGAAATATAGTTTATAATTGACCTAGATTGGTGAAACGAGTATAAAAATATGATTCTAACAAAAAAAACTATTAAATGTTCGTAAACAGTAAAAATGAGTATAAACAAGTGATTCAAATCGAAATATAGTATAATATGATCGTTGAATGATGAAAACGAGTCTAGATCATTGATTATAATTGAAATATGATATAAAACAGGAGTAGAATCGTGAAAGCGAGTATAGAAGGGTGATTCTAACAGAATTATGGTGTATAATGTACGTAGATCGGTGCAAATAAGTAAAAATTGGCAATTCTAACTGAGATATGGTGTATTAGTGCACATATTTGTGGAAACTAGTATTGAAATATGATTATAATCGAAATAAGGTATCAAATCCTCGTAGAATGGTGAAAATAAGTATAAATGAGTGGTTCTAACCAAAATATGGTATAGAATGAGCATGGATTGCTGAAAAAATATTTAGATCGGTGATTCTAACCAAAATATGGTATAAAACAGACGTAGAATTGTGAAACCGAGTATAGATGAGTGATTATAACTGAAATATGATATATAATGAGTTTAGATTGGTTAAAATGAGTATAGATGGGTGATTCTAACCGAATTATGGTGTAGGTTGCACCATAAATTGATAAAAACGAGTATGAATGGGTGTTTCTAAATGATATTATGGTATATAATAAGCTTAGATTAGTGAAAACAAATATTAATAGGTGATTCTAACCAAAATATGGAATATAATGAACGTAGAAGGATGCAAACAAGTATGGTTGGATGATTTTAACCGAAATAAGGTATAAAATATGTAGAATAGTGAAAATGAGCATAGATGTGTGATTCTAACCGAAATTATATTATAGAATGGCCGTACATGGTAAAAACGAGTATAGATGTGTGATTGTAATCGAAATATAGTATATAACCGGCCGAGATTGGTGAAACGAGTATAGAAATATAATTCTAACCGAAATAAGGTATCAAATGCTCGTAAAATAGTGAAAACGAGTATAAACGAGTGATTCGAACGAAAACATGGTATAGTTTGATCGTAGAATAATGAAAAAGAGTCTAGATCATTGATTGTAATCGAAATATGGTATAAAAAGGGTAGAATTATCAAAGCGAGTATAGATGAGTAATTCTAACAAAAATATGGTATTGAATGTGTGTAGATTGGAAAAAATGAGGATATATGGGTGATTCTAATCGAAATAAGGTATAAAAGTGGCATAGATTTGTGGAGAACGAGTATTAAAATATGATTATAATCAAAATAAGGTATAAAATGCTCGTAGAATGATGAAAACGAGTATATATAAGTGGTTCTAATCGAAATATGGTATATAATGAGCGTAGAATGCTGAAAACATGTTTAGATTGGTAATTTTAACAGAAATATAGTATAAAATGGACGTAGAATGGTAAAAACGAGTATAGATTATGATTCTAACTCAAATATGATATTAAATGACCATGTAATGGTAAAACGAGCATATATGGGTGATTCTAAGCAAAATATGGCATAGAATAGGCCATAGATTAATGAAAACGAGTATAGATGGATAATTCTAATAGAAATTATGGTATAGAATGAGCTTAGATTGGTGAAAACAAGTATAAATAGCTGATTCTAACCAAAATATGGAATTGAATGAATGTAGAATGATAAAAACGAGTATGAATGGGTGATTCTAAATAAAATATGATATAAAACGTGTAGAATAATGAAAACAAGTATAGGTGTTTCTAACCAAAATTATGGTATAAAATTGTCATAACGCAGAATTATTTCAAGAAAGAACATCGAGTTAATTAATGAAAAATAAAATAAATAAGTAAAAAAGGGGTTTAACTAGTATCTATTATTTTGTAATTATTTAATGGTGAATACGAGTATGGATGTGTAATTATAACCGAAATATGAAATATAACCGACGTAAAGTGTGAAACGAGTATAGAAATGTGATTCTAACCAAAATAAATTATCAAATGCTCCAGTGAGTTCGAACCAAAATATGGCATAATATGGCCGTAGAATGATGAAAACAAGTTTAGATCGTTGATTTTAATCGAAATATGGTATAAAATAGGGTAGAATCATGAAAACGAGTATAGATGAGTGATTCTAACCAAAATATGGCTAGAATGTGCGTTGATCGGTGAGAATGAGTATAAAAGGATGATTCTAATGTAAATATGGCATAAAAGTGGCATATATTTATGGAAACGAGTATTAAAATGTGATATAATCGAAATAAGGTATCGAATATCGTAGAATGGTGAAACGAGTATAAATGAGTTATTCTAACCAAAATATGATATAAAATGAGCGTAGAATGCTGTAAATATATTTAGATTGATGATTTTGACCAAAATATGGTATAAAACGGACGTAGAATAGTGGAAACAAGTATGATGGGTGATTCTAACTGAAATGTGATATAGAATGAGCGTAGAATGGTTAAAACAAGCATCGATAGATTATTCTAACCGAAGAATAGGCAACATTGATAAAAACGAGTATAGATGGATGATTCTAACCAAAATTATTGTCACTACCATATTTTCTAGGAAAGGGTATTTTAGTAATTTCCTATTTAATTAAATATTGTGCTTGATAAATAATTATTTGTTGTATTATTTAATTGTTATTAGATGTTAGTTATTAATTTGGACTTGTGTTAGTGGACCTAACTAGTTTAGTTTGGACCCATGGACCAACATGAATTAATTAGTTAGACTTAGCCCATTTAGAAAGCCCATTGTTAAGGAGATGGATTAAATTAATTAAATCATTGGACTAGAAGCTTCCTTCCTTAATTATTTCTTCATGCGAGGCCCCAAGGGGTATATTGGACATTACATGATAACTTGAGGAAGGGGAAATAGGGGCCGGCCTATTTAAATAGAGGGGGAAATTTCTCTCTCCTCTTTTTATTCCAAATCTAGATCTAGAATTTCCTACTACCAAATTTCCTTCATTCCCACTTCATTTCCATACCAAATTTTATTCCAATTCTTTCCCAAATCACCATTAGAGACTTGAGAAGCAAGGATCTAGAAGGAGGAATCAAGGATCTACAAAGAGCAGCAAGGATCTACTAGTTGGAAGCAATTTCATCTAAATTGGAGGTTTCATTGGGAATCCATCTCCCAATAGGTATAATTCAGTTTTTCCCCTTAAAATAGCTTCTAAATGTGAGATTTAATCATGGAAAATCAACCCATATACATAGACTACCCATAGGATTTGGTTTTGTGTTCATAGGAGGCCTATTGAGAAAGTTATGGTGCTTTTTGTGTCAATTTTGGGGGAATTCCGAGATTGATATTTGTTGTGTGTGTCAATTGATCATATAGATCAATTTGGCATGTATTTATGTATTTGGGGCTAGTATCGTGTCCACAATTAGGTACGTGTAGATCGTATCCCAACAATTTGGTGATACGTGTTGTTTTAGGGGTTTTCCCTCCGACACGGAACTTTGTACATGTCGTATTTTGACACAGACACGTAGATCTATATTTGACACTTCGTATTGTTCATAAATAATATATGTGATTTGTTTGTGTCCTTCGGGGTGCAATTGGATGTGTGGTGGACTCGTGTCACATGCGTATCCTAGATCTAGTGGGATACGGTGTGATACTCTCCATATATTGTGTATTTATGTTTAGATCTAATTATTGTGCTTTTAATTCTTGAGTTATAATTATGTATATATATATATATAGATATTATATATATATTATAGTGTATTTATTATAGTGTTTATTGTATCATAGATCTATGTACTATATATGTACTAAGAGGATATATATATATATATATATATATATATATATATATATATATATATATATATATATATATATATATATATATATATATATATATATATATATATGTAGCTTTCTTCTACATGCATTAATATATAGGTTATAATATATTGTATGGATATATATGTATATGTTTTTATAATATATATGTATGCTTAATTGGGTAATTATATTATTTATAGTTGTTATAGGATTATTTTTATATATATATAGATGTATAATATTATGTATTTATGCATGTGTGTGTGTGTTGAGGCTATGTCCTAGTATGTACATATTAATAGGGAGGGTGTATGTATAGTTTATTGGTATATATATATATATATATATATATATATATATATATATATATATATATATATATATTATATATATATATTATATATATTTTTACAGGTTTTTAGCGACGGAGGTATTAATGACAGCAGCCACTGTCATTTAATATAGCAGCAGCCGCTGTAGCAGTGGCGGGCTATTAATGACAACAGCCGCTGTCATTAATACAACAGCAGTGGGAATCCAGCAGCAGCAGCGACGGCAGCTTCAGTGACCGGCAGAACTGTCACTAAAGGCAGCGTATTAGAAAATTAGTGTTTTTCAACACAGTTTTCAGCGACAGTTGGCAGATTTTATATATATATGTTTATATACTTATATATATATATGTGTATATATATATATATATGTGTGTATTAATATTAAGATAATATATTATTATTGCTATATTCCTTATATGTATAATATTAGTATATATATATATATATTATATATAAGGGTAATTATTATACCAAGGTATTGGGTATTACCTTGAGAAAACCAAGGTAAGTGGGGATACTCAAAATACGGGGTTTGGGTATCAAGATTGTGATTATTATTGAGATACCAAGTTGGTTCAAAACCACGGTACCTATTTGATGTGTAAATTATGATTCTATATTATTATAAATAATTGTTTGATTTATATTATTGATGTTTTACCTTGGAAATTACGTATCCAGAGATACAGTATCCTAACTATTTAAGATGAGATTTTTATGACTTAGATTTTAGTATCTTGACCCAAGATTTTGTGTTAGATTTGTGCAACCTAGAAATAGATAGTTGACCTTGGTTTGACCATAGTTGACCATAGAGTTGACCATAGTTGACTTTTGACTTAAAATTGACTTATTGACCTAGAAGTTACTAGTTTAACTTATTCTCTTTTTGGGACCTTGTATTGATGTTGTATTCCATATCTAGGTCTTCGAGGCACCGTGTTAGACATCTGTGAGACTATTCATTGGACTTCAGGCGAGTACATTCTCTGATAGTTTCTCATTTATGATATCCTTTATGTTTATTGTATCTAGTGTAGATATCCATGTTCTCTTGACACTATGGTTACACGGATTGATATATCCGGATCTCGTCATGAGATGTTATTCCTTGGTTTATGGTGTATATGGTGCAAGTATTATTTCATTGGTTATCTTGTACATGTACAGACACTGATTCTCGGGAAGAGTCGCTATCTTCTTGGGGAATCTCGTGCCATAGCAAACCGTGGTTGGATCTATTATACCAGTCGAGGGTGGGGAGTATTAGTATAGATATGTGATCAATATCCCTATTGTATCAAGTACTGATTACTGAATAGTATTGATCATACACCGCACATATGATTAGCCAGGCCGCATTGCATCTTGCCCAAGCCGATCACATGTTAAGCTAGTGCTCACACACTTAGTCATTAGTATTCTTGTTCATTGGCATATTGTTCATTATTGTATTTATTCCAGTATTTCCTTATTGTATATATATCTCTTGTATCTATTGTGCATCTTGTATATTCACATCTATTTACTGTTATATAATTTTTATCATTGATTAGAACTGCTGTTAGAGATGTACTCTGCTCCTTTCCTGACTGGATATATTTTTCCAGATGACACTGAGGAGTGGTACCCTACCTATTATGGACCTCAGGATGTTGTGGGTTTAGATTCTTAGACCCTGGTTCAGGAGGGACTTATCCCAACTGAAACAGTTGACCCGGGTGTTGTAGCTTCGTAGTATTCTTTTGTACTGAATTTGTCTCCAGCTTATTCTTGTTACTTCTTTCAGACTCATTGATGTATTATTTTAGACTCATGAGTTGTATTGTGACTATTCTATTCTTTATCTGATTCGTGATTATTTCCATCTTAGTTCTGTGATTGAGTATATTATCATTATTGGTGGTTCATTATATTGTTAGATAGATTAACCAGACAGCGTTCTACCGCCGATTCTGCGGCGTTGGCTGGGCATTATTTTCGACTTGTACCCTCACACCGGGTGCGGGTCGTGACACGTTTTTAGTGGTGGCCCATGTAGGTCTAGCTTCATAAAGTATGTGATATCGTGGTAGTGCGATAATTTAGTTGTACTACTGCGAGCCTGCGATAGGATATAGGATATAGGCTGAGATACTCAATCACACCTAGGAAAATTCTTTTAATTCAACTATTCTCCTTTGATATTGATACTTGATCTCTTAATATGTCCTTTCCTTGAAAGTCTTACATCTTGTGCCATATTGATTCTTTCTTTCGCTTTGTCTCAGGATGCCGCCTAAGACTAGATCGCAGCAAGAGAGAGCAGTTTCTGAGAGGTCCACGATATCCCGAGGGCCTGCACCAGTCACTTCTCTGGTGATTGGAGTGTCAACTATTTTCGGAGGTCTACCACCTACTGAGAGGACTGTGCCAGCTGTATCTGAGGGGCTTCCACCTCCATCTCCTGTGCCAGCAGAGGCATCACAGATGTTTACACTATTTCATGAGATGCTCGAGGCACAGAGGGCTCAGTCAGAGGCACATCAGAGGCAGACCGACGTTCTACGGCAGGGCATCGAGAGTGCTCATCAGCTTGCTTGTGCTATAGTTGAGAGAGGAGTTCTGGTCCAGCAGCAGGATGTTCCTCAGGTTGCTCAGCTTCGGCCAGGCAACATTCAGGACTTCAAGAAACTGGAGCCTAAGGTTTTCAAGGGGACGGAGGGCATCGTCTATGCTGATGATTGGCTCGATGACATTGAGCGTCTTATGAGGGTATCCCATTTTTCTGAGGATCTGAAGGTTGAGGCGGTAGGACTTCAACTGTTCGACGTCGCTCGTACTTGGTTCAGGAATGAGCCGGTTCTGGTTGACGCAGGACAATCTTGGGAGATATTCAAGGACCTTTTCAAGAAGAAGTTTTTTGCCCGGGCAGATAGGCTAGACTTGGGGAGACAGTTTGAGAGTCTCATTCAGGGGAGCATGTCTGTGGAGGAGTACGCTGCAGAGATCGGCAGGTTGAGCCGATTTACAGAGTATCTGGTGAGAGAGCCGGAGGTTCGAGCTATTCATTTCCGTGAGGGTCTAAACTGGGAAGTGAAGATTCTTATTCCGTCTTTTTATGAGACATACTCGGAGATACTTGCGAAGGCACGCAAGGTTGAGCGGGAGTTGGGTTTGAAGTCCAAGAGAGACCGTGATTCTTTTTTGGGGGCCAACGGTAGTGCAGTATCTGCCAAACATCCTTATTTCCAGTCCAGACCTTTCCAGCAGCCACAGCAGAACCAGACTTCAGCTAGGGCATCTTTTCACCAGGCACCTCAGCAGCAAAGACAGTCATAGCAAGCTCCATGCCACTACTGCAAGAAGCCCGGCCATATCTGGGAAGTTTGCAGGAGGAGGTTAGGAGTTTGTTTGTATTATGGTACTGAAGGGCATCAATCGAGGGAGTGTCCTCATCGTGCAGTTCAGGGAGCAGCTTCAGCTCTGAGGGCACATACGAGACCACCTGCAGCACAGCCGAGGGGACCGCTTCCGACACAACAGCAGCATTTTGTCCAGCATCAGTAGCAGGGAGGTGCTCGGCAGGGACGAGCATTTTCTATGACCGTCGAGGAGGATGAACCCACTGGAGATATCATCGCAGGTTCTATTCTTCTTGATTCTATTCCAGTTTTAGCTTTGTTTGATAGTGGTGCTTCCCATAGTTTTGTATCTGTTTCTTTTGCTCTGAAGCATGGTTTGGTAGCTGAGTCTTTGCTTAGGACTTGCAAGATCATGACCGGGGGAGGCATTATCCTGGTTAATGATATTTGCAAGGATCGGGGAGTTACTCTGGGAGGCTGGGAGTTGAGTGCGTGTCTACTTGTAATATCACTTCCGAGCTATGACATTATACTCGGGATGGATTGGTTGAGTAGGCACCGTGCTAGCATAGATTGTAGAGGAGGTAGAATTTTGTTTGGTCCGCCAGGAGATCCAGAGTTCGAGTTTGCTAGAGGTGCTGTAGAGCAGGGAGAAGGCATTATTTATGGAGCTATGGTGGAAGACAAGGAGTTTTCGCATCCGTTGATAGCAGAGTTCTTGGATGTGTTTCCTGAGGAATTGCCAGGATTTCTGCCAGATCGAGATGTTGAATTTTGTATAGACTTGGTGCCAGGTGCAGAACTAATTTTGCAGCATGTCTATACAGTAAACAACAGCGAGCTAGTCGAGTTGAAGAAGCAGGTGGATGAATTGCAGGATAAGGGGTTTATCAGATCGAGTTCTTCACCATGGGGAGCCCCGGTATTATTTGTACCGAAGAAGGATGGATCGGTGCACATGTGCATTGATTACAGGGCTATGAATAATCTCACTATCAAGAATAAGTATCCTTTGCCACGGATTGATGATCTATTTGATCAGTTGAGTGGTGCTAAGGTATTTTCTAAGATAGATTTGAGATCAGGCTACCATCAGGTAAGGTGAAGCCGAAGGACATACCGTAGACTGCTTTTAGAACTCGGTATGGTCAGTACGAGTTTATGGTGATGCTGTTTGGTTTGACTAATACACCGGCGGTATTTATAAACTTGATGAACAAAGTGTTCCACCTGTACCTTGACAAGTTCGTGATGGTGTTCATCGACGACATACTCATATACTCGAGGACACCGGAGGAGCATGAGGTGCATTTGAGGATTGTGTTGGATGTGCTAAGGAAGGAGAAGCTGTATGGGAAGTTGTCCAAGTATGAGTTTTTCTCGGACAAGGTGGAATTCTTGGGGCATGTTGTGACTGGTGATGGTATTTCCGTAGATCCGAAGAAGATTTCAGTAGTAGAATCTTGGAAGACCACTAGTTCGGTAGCAGAGATCAGGAGTTTCTTGGGATTGGCAGGCTACTACAGGAAGTTTGTGCAAGATTTTTTGAGGATTGTCGAGCCAATGACCAGACTCACAAGGAAGGATGTGGAGTTTGTTTGGACGGAGGATTGCCAGGTTGCTTTTGAGGAATTGAAGAAGAGGTTGACGTCTGCTCCTATTTTGACGTTGCCATCAGGGTCCGGTGGTTTCACTATTTATAGTGATGCATCGGGGAAGAGTTTGGGTTGTGTTCTTCAGCAGCATGGAAAAGTGATTGCCTATGCATCAAGGCAATTGTGTCCTCATGAAAAGAACTATCCTACCCATGATTTGGAGTTGGCAGCAATCATATTCGCCCTGAAGTTGTGGAAACATTATTTATACGGAGAGCGTATGGAGATCTTCACCGACCACAAAAGCTTGAAGTACGTTATCATGCAGAAGGAGTTGAACATGAGGCAGCGTCGGTAGTTGGAACTGATGAAGGATTTTGATATCTCTTTGCAATATCATCCTGGGAAAGCTAATATAGTTGCCGATGCTTTGAGCAGGTATCCGGTAGCTATATTCTTGACGCAGGATCGATATTTGTTGGAGGACTTGGAGAGCTTGGGTATTGAGGTGATTGTTCCTGGTGGTGCTATGCAGATGTGGGGATTTCAGATACATTCAGATTTGATGGACAGGATCAAGACAGCACAGTATGAGGATGTATCTCTAAGGAGTATCAGAGCTCAGGTGAGAACAAGATTGGAATATGATTTTACTATTGCTGAGGATGGATCTTTGAGGCATGGAGTTAGATTGTGTGTGCCTAGTGAGGAGCTGCGTGAGGAGGTATTGCAGGAAGCGCATCGCTCTTAGTATTTCATGCATCCAGGTGCTAACAAGATGTATCGGGATATGCGAAAGAGTGTGTGATGGTATGGCATGAAGAGGAAAGTGGCACAGTTTGTATCCAGATGCTTAGTGTGCCAGCAGGTGAAAGCCGAAAGGCAGAGGCCAGGAGGTTTACTTCAGCCATTACCCATTCCAGAGTGGAAGTGGGAACACATTACTATGGATTTTGTGTCCAGACTTCCACGATCTCCAGGAGGGAAAGACGCGATTTGGGTCATCGTTGATAGGTTGACCAAGTCGGCCCACTTTCTTGCCTTTCAAAGTGGGTTTGTCCACGGAGAAGCTAGCAGAGATGTATGTGAGGCAGATCATTAGGATACATGGAGTTCCCGTCAGCATATTCTCAGATCAGGATAGTCGTTTCACTTCTCATTTCTGGAGGAGTTTGTAGGAGAGTTTGGGCACTCAGCTCAAGTTTAGTACTGCATATCATCCCCAGACAGATGGGCAGTCAGAGAGGACTATTCAGACTCTCGAGGATATGTTGCGCACTTGTGTACTAAATTTCGGGGGTTCTTGAGAGGACCATATCCATTTGGTAGAGTTTGCTTACAACAACAGTTACCAGGCCAGTATAGAGATGTCACCTTTTGAAGCTCTGTACGGTCGGAGGTGTCGTACTCCTTTGTCATACGACGATGTCGAAGAGAGAGTTTTGCTTGGGCCAGAGATGGTTGTGGATACAGAAGAGAAGGTTCAGTTGATCAGAGACAGACTTCGAGTGGTGCAGGACAGACAGCAGCATTGGGTCGATAGCCATCGGAGACCTTTGGAGTTCGAGGTATAGTTTAGATTTTTGTTTTGTGTTTGTTCTTGGTTGTTTGTTATAGATTAAGTTCTTAAGGTGGTGTTTTGTTCTAGGTGGGTGGTTTGGTGTTTCTGAGGATTTCTCCGACACGAGGCACGATTCGCTTTGGTGGAGGCGGAAAGCTTAGTCCGCGATTCATCAGACCTTTCACTATTCTAGAGAGGGTCGGTGCAGTTGCTTATAGGCTAGACTTGCCACATGCATTGGAGGGAGTGCACAACGTGTTTCACGTGTCGCAGTTGATATGATACGTGGCAGATCCTAGTCATATATTGGATCACTCGGAGATAGAGGTGGGCCCTACTCTTAGCTATCCAGAGCAGCCAGTTGAGATTCTGGATCGGAGAGAGAAGGTGCTGAGGAACCAGACTATTCCTTTGGTGCGCGTCGCATGGAGGCATCACTCTCCGGGGGAGTCTACCTGGGAGAGAGAGGATGAAATACGAGAGTGTTATCCATATTTGTTTGTGCCTTGAGGTATGTTATTTCCTAGTTATGTTCTGTTCATTGTTATGTTCTTTCATAGTTAGTTATGATTCTTTAGTTCTGTTCTGTTATTTTCTGGGGGTAGTTTTCGTCTTTGAATTTCGAGGACGAAATTTTTTTAAGGAGGGTAGACTTGTCACTACCACATTTTCTAGGAAAGGGTATTTTAGTAATTTCCTATTTAATTAAATATTTTGGTTGATAAATAATTATTTATTGTATTATTTAATTGTTATTAGATATTAGTTATTAATTTGGACTTGTGTTAGTGGACCTAACTAGTTTAGTTTGGACCCATGGACCAACATGAATTAATTAGTTAGACTTAGCCCATTTAGAAAGCCCATTGTTAAGGAGATGGATTAAATTAATTAAATCATTGGACTAGAAGCTTCCTTCCTTAATTATTTCTTCATGAGAGGCCCCAAGGGGTATATTGGATATTACATGATAACTTGAGGGAGGGGAAATAGGGGCCGGCCTATTTAAATAGAGGGGGAAATTTTTCTCTCCTCTTTTCATTCCAAATCTAGATCTAGAATTTCCCACTACCAAATTTCCTTCATTCCCACTTCATTTTCCTACCAAATTTTATTCTAATTCCTTTCTAAATCACCATTAGAGAGTTGAGAAGCAAGGATCTAGAAGGAGGAAGCAAGGATCTACAAAGAGGAGCAAGGATCTACAAGTTGGAAGCAATTTTATCTCAATTGGAGGTTTCATTGGGAATCCATCTCCCAATAGGTACAATTTAGTTTTTTCCCTTAAAATAGCTTCTAAATATGAGATTTAATCATGGAAAATCAATCCATATGCATAGACTACCCATAGGATTTGGTTTTGTGTTCATAGGAGGCCTATTGAGAAAGTTATGGTACTTTTTGTGTCAATTTTGGGGGAATTCCGAGATTGACATTTGTTGTGTGTGTCAATTGATCCTATAGATCAATTTGGCATGTGTTTATGTATTTGGGACTAGTGTCGTATCCACAATTGGGTACGTATAGGTCGTATCCCAATAATTTGGTGATACGTGTTGTTTTGGGGGTTTTTCCTCCGACACGGGACTTTGTACATGTCGTATTTTGACACGGACACGTAGATCTATATTTGACACTTCGTATTATTCATAAATAATATATGTGATTTGTTTGTGTCCTTCGGGGTACAATTGGATGTGTGGTGGACTCGTGTCACATGCGTATCCTAGATCTAGTGGGATACGGTGTGATACTCTCCATATGTTGTGTATTTATGTGTAGATATAATTATTGTGCTTTTAATTCTTGAATTATAATTGTGTATATATATATAGATATTATATATGTATTATAGTGTATTTATTATAGTGTTTATTGTATCATAGATCTATGTACTATATATGTACTAAGAGGATATATATATATATATATATATATATATATATATATATATATATATATATATATATATATATATATATATATATATATATATATATATATATATATATATATGTAGCTTTCTTCTACATGCATTAATATATAGGTTATAATATATTGTATGGATATATATGTATATGTTTTTATAATATATATGTATGCTTAATTGGGTAATTATATTATTTATAGTTGTTATAGGATTATTTTTATATATATATAGATGTATAATATTATGTATTTATGCATGTGTGTGTGTGTTGAGGCTATGTCCTAGTATGTACATATTAATAGGGAGGGTGTATGTATAGTTTATTGGTATTATATATATATATATATATATATATATATATATATATTACATATATTTTCACAGGTTTTTAGCGACAGAGGTATTAATGACAGCAGCCACTGCCATTTAATACAGCAGCAGCCGCTGTAGCAGTGGCGGGCTATTAATGACAGCAGCCACTGTCATTAATACAGCAGCAGCGGGAAATTTAATAGCAGCAGTGGGAAATTTAATAGCAGCAGCAGCGACAGCAGGATCGGTGACGGTTGCAAACCGTCACCAAAACAGCAGTAGCAGCAACGGCAGCTTCAGTGACAGGCAGAACTGTCACTAAAGGTAGCGTATCAGAAAATCAGTATTTTTCAACACAGTTTTCAACGACGGTTGGCAGATTTTATATATATATATGTCTATATACTTATATATATATATATGTATATATATATATGTATTAATATTGAGATAATATATTATTATTTCTATATTCCTTATATGTATAATATTAGTATATATATTTATATTATATATAAGGGTAATTATTATACCAAGGTATTGGATATTACCTTGATGAAACCAAGGTAAGTGGGGATACTCAAGATACGGGGTTTGGGTATCAAGATTGTGATTATTATTGAGATACCAAGTTGGTTCAAAACTACGGTACCTATTTGATGTGTAAATTGTGATTCTATATTATTATAAATAATTGTTTGATTTATATTATTGATGTTTTACCTTGGGAATTACGTATCCAGAGATACGGTATCCTAACTATTTAAGATGAGGTTTTTATGACTTAGATTTTAGTATCTTGACCCAAGATTTTGTGTTAGATTTGTGCAACCTAGAAATAGATAGTTGACCTTGGTTTGACCATAGTTGACCATAGTTGACCTTAGAGTTGACCATAGTTGACTTTTGACTTAAAATTGACTTATTGACCTAGAAGTTGACTAGTTTAACTTATTCTCTTTTCGGGACCTTGTATTGATATTGTATTCCATATCTAGGTCTTCGAGGCACCGTGTCAGACATCTGTAAGACTATTCATTGGACTTCAGGCGAGTACATTCTCTGATAGTTTCTCGTTTATGATATCCTCTATGTTCATTGTATCTAGTGTAGATATCCATGTTCTCTTGACACTATGGTTACACGGATTGGTATATCCGAATCTCGTCATGAGATGTTATTCCTTGGTATATGGTGTATATGGTGCAAGTATTATTTTATTGGTTATCTTGTACATGTACAAACACTGATTCTCGGGAAGAGTCGCATCTTCTTGGGGAATCTCATGCCACAACATACCGTGGTTGGATCTATTATACCAGTCGAGGGTGAGGAGTATTAGTATAGATATGTGATCAATATCCCTATTGTATCAAGTACTGATTACTGAATAATGTTGATCATACACCGCACGTATGATTAGCCAGGCCGCATTGCATCTTGCCCAAGCCGATCACATGTTAAGCTAGTGCTCACACACTTAGTCATTAGTATTCTTGTTCATTGGCATATTGTTCATTATTGTATTTATTCCAGTATTTCCTTATTGTATATATATCTCTTGTATCTATTGTGCATCTTGTATATTCATATATATTTACTGTTACATAGTTTTTATCATTGATTAGAACTACTGTTAGAGATGTACTCTGCTCCTTTCCTGACTGGATATATTTTTCCAGATGACACTGAGGAGTGGTACCCTACCTATTATGGACCTCAGTATGTTGTGGGTTTAGATTCCGAGACCCTAGTTCATGAGGGACTTATCCCAACTGAAACAGTTGACCCGAGTGTTGTAGCTTCGTAGTATTCTTTTGTACTGGATTTGTCTCCAGCTTATTCTTGTTACTTCTTTCAGACTCATTAATGTATTATTTTAGACTCATGAGTTGTATTGTGACTATTTTATTCTTTATCTGATTCGTGATCATTTCCATCTTAGTTCTGTGATTGAGTATATTATCATTATTGGTGGTTCATTATATTGTTAGATAGATTAACCAGACAGCGTTCTACCGCCGATTATGCGACATAGGCTGGACATTGTTTTCGACTTGTACCCTCACACCGGGTACGGGTCATGACAATTATGGTGTAGAATGAGCTTAGATTGGTAAAAACAAGTATAAATTAGTGATTCTAACTGAAATATGGAATAGAATAATTGTAGAATAATAAAAACGAGTATGGATGGGTAATTCTAACTGAAATATGGTATGAAATAAGTGTATAATGGTAAAAATGAGTATATGGTGATTCTAACCGAAATTACGGTATATAATAGACGTAGAATAGTGAAAACTAGCATAGACATGTGAATCTAACCGAAATATGGTATATAACTTCCCTAGATTGGTGAAACGAGTATATAAATATGATTCTAACTGAAATAAGGTATCAAATGCTCATAAAATGGTAAAAATTAGTATAGATTGGTGATCCTAATTAAAATATTATACAGAATGAGCGTATAATGGTTAAAACTTTTATGGATGGGTGATTCTAATCAAAATATGGTGTAGAATAGGCATAGATTAATGAAAACGAGTATATATGGGGGTGTTTCTAACCAAAATTATCGTATATAATGAGGTTAGTTTGGTGAAAACATGTTTAGATCGGTAATTCTGACCAAAATATAGTATAAACGGACGTAGAATGGTGAAAATGAGTATAGATGGGTGTAAAATATGATATAGAATGAGCGTAGAATGGTTAAAACGAGTATGGATGGATGATTCTAACCAAAATATAGAATAAAACAAGTGGATGATGGTGAAAATGATCATCTAGTAATTCTAACCAAAATTATGGTATAGAATATGTATAGAATGTTGAAAACGTGTATCAACGTGTAATTATAACCGAAATATGGTATATAATTGTCCTAGATTGGTGAAACGAGTATAGAAATATGATTCTAACCAAAATAAGCTATTAAATGCTCGTAAAATGGTTAAAACGAGTATAAATATGGGATTTAAACCAAAACATAGTATAATATGATCGTTGAATGATAAAAACGAGTCTAGATCGTTGATTATAATCGAAATATGGTATAAACAGGGGGTAGAATCATGAAAGTGAGTATAGATGGGTGATTCTAACATAAATATGGTGTAGAATATACGTAGATCGATGAAAATAAGTCAAAATAGGCAATTCTAACCGTAATATGGTGTAAAAATAGCATATATTTGTGGAAACAAGTATTAAAATATAATTATAATCGAAATAAGGTATCAAATGCTCGTAGAATAGTAAAAACAAGTATAAATGAGTGGTTCTAACCAAATATGGTATAAATTTAGCAGAGATTGCTGAAAAAAATATTTAGATCGGTGATTCTAACCAAAATATGGTTTAAAACGGACGTAGAATTATGAAAACTACTATAGATGAGTTATTATAACTGAAATATTATATAGAATGTGTTTAGATTGGTTAAAACGAGTATAGATGGGTGATTTTAACCTAATTATGGTTTAGAGCGCACCATAGAATAATAAAAACGAGTATG
Organism: Iris macrosiphon; assembly: GCA_036927795.1. Classification (NCBI taxonomy): domain Eukaryota; kingdom Viridiplantae; phylum Streptophyta; class Magnoliopsida; order Asparagales; family Iridaceae; genus Iris; species Iris macrosiphon. Next base: position 83,740,177 of record JAYESA010000015.1, on the reverse strand, counting down.
GACGGGTGTTTCTAAATAAAATTATAGTATATAATGAGCTTAGATTGGTGAAAACAAATATAAGTAGGTGATTCTAACCGAAATATGGAATATAATGAACGTAGAAGGATGAAAACGAGTATGGTTGTGTGATTTTAATCGAAATATGGTATAAACGTGTAGAATGGTAAAAATGAGCATAGATGTGCGATTATTATAGAAGACGTACATGGTGAAAATGAGTATAGACGTGTAATTCTAATCGAAATATAGTATATAACCGGCCTAGATTGGTGAAACGAGTATAAAAATATGATTCTAACCGAAAAGGTATCAAATGCTCGTAAAATAATGAAAATGTGTATAAATGAGTGATTCGAACTGAAACATTATATAATATGATCATAGAATGATAAAAATGAGTCTAGATTATTGATTCTAATCAAAATATGGTATAAAGGGGTAGAATCGTAAAAGCGAGTATAGATGAGTGATTCTAACAAAAATATGGTACAGAATGTGCATAGATTGGAGAAATTTGAGTATATATGGGTGATTCTAATCGAAATAAAGTATAAAAGTGGCATGGATTTGTAGAGAACGAATATTAAAATGTGATTATAATCGAAATAAAATTTTAATTGCTCGTAATTGGTGAAAACGAGTATAAATGAGTGGTTCTAATCGAAATATGGTATATATGAGCGTAGAATGCTAAAATCATGTTTAGATCGGTGATTCTAACCGAAATATAGTATAAAATGGACGTAAAATGGTGAAAACGAGTATAGATTGTGATTCTAATAGAAATATGATATAGAATAACCATAAAATGGTTAAAACGAGTATAGATGGGTGATTCTAAGCAAAATATGGTATAGAATAGGCTATAGATTAATGACAACGAGTATAGATGGGTGATTCTAACCGAAATTATTGTATAGAATGAGCTTAGATTGGTGAAAACAAGTATAAATAGTTAATTCTAACTGAAATATAGAATATAATGAACGTAGAATGTTAAAAATGAGTATGGATGGGTGATTCTAATCAAAATATGGTATAAAACGTGTAAAATGATAAAAATAAGTATAGATGTGTGATTCTAACTGGAATTATGGTATAGATTGGACATAAGACAGAATTATTTCAAGGAAGAACTTCGAGCGAGTTAATTAAAGAAAAAACAAAATGAATGAATAAAAAAGGGCAGTTAACTAGCATATTTTTTTGTAATTATTTAATAGTAAAAACAAGTATGGATGTGTGATTCTAACCAAAATATGGTATATTGTCACGGCCCGCACCCGGATATTCGGGCACGAGTACGTGGGTACGTCCAGCCTACGTCGCAGCATCGGCGGTAGAATACTGTCTGGGTCATTTCTAACTATCTAACATCTCAATAATATAATATGGTATCTGTCAATCATCTCAACTCCAAACGGAGGAACAATATGGTATCTCACAAGTATAACTAATCTCAATCACAAAACAAACTAAGGAAGATAAAACACGAATGGAAAAGCGAAGGAAAGAATAAAGATATAATCCACAATCTGAAATAATAATACAAATTGTGAATCTCAACAATATAATAGCCGAATACAATCTAACACAATAAACTAGACCTGTTCGGGTTCTGCAACTAAGTCCTCCTGGTCTACAAGAGTATCCTCTAAAGGTACGCCGTCCTGCGGCCCGTAGAATATGGGACACTGCCCTATAAGCCAATTATTTAAAAAAAAAATCTAGTCAGGATTGGAGCGAAGTACACCTCTGCTAGCAATTCTAATTAATTGACAAAGACTATAAAATAGTTATAGTAAGTAATACATAGTGAGCAAGGAAAATAAATGAATCAGAGAATAACATACAGTCACAGTTAATGTAAGAAGCAAGACAAGATATGCATGGTGAATCAAGACAATGGTGAATCAAGATAATACAGTAAATAAGACTGTGAAAAGATGCGAACTGAACTAGATAAATAAGATGTGTGTCCAGCAAGTATCATGTGAATCCAGCAAGAAAGCATTAACTAGTATTTTTAAAATACCACTTTCGACATGTAAATGGCTAGGGGTAAGTACGACTCACCGTACACTTGGTGTGCGGCTACTATCATTCCTGATTAGAACAAAGGGAGCGATTCCAGATTTTGGAAATGTTTACATGTCTACTCGAGTATTTTCCCGCCCGACTAGTATAAATGAATCCAATCCCTACATGCAAATCAAATATGAGTCCAGCCAGATAAATAGGTGATTCCAGTAGGTGAGTCCTGATGTGATGACAATAATGAGTCCTGAAGTAGAGGCCAGACAAGTATAATGTACGTGTCGCAAGAAAGTGAATCCATGTAATACTAATCCTTGTATCCAAGTATCGAGAAATCAGGTAAAACAATACTATAGACCAGAATCATAAAAATTATCAAATAATAGAAACTATCAGAGAATGTACTCGCCTGTCATCCAAGCAATAAATGCCCAACTGTGTCCCAACTGGTGTCACACAAATCTATATATGGAATATTACATTAATACAATGTTCTGGAATAAAATTAAGTTAAACTAGTCAAATTCTAGGTCATAAAGCCATTTCTGAGTCAAAATAGTCAAACTAGGTCAATTATCGGTCAAACTAGTCAAAGTTGGTCAAACTAGCTATTTCTAGATTGTATGAGTCTATCTCTAGGATATTGGGTCTATAGACTACGCATCTAGGCCACACTGGCTATTTTAAGATACTATAAACCAACAAGATATCGTATCCTAAGATACGCAAGTTCATTTATATGAAAATAGTCATTTTAGATATATATATACAAGTCAAATATTATAACACTATAACAAATGTAATATGATACATTGGCCTTGCACCAATGCGTATCACACATATCTCGATACCCAACTCAATACCTTGGGTATCGGCCTAATACCTTGGTATTACCTTGGTATCCCAAGGTAACCCAAACCACTATTGATATAGCAAATATGTATATATAAATACCTCAAACACTAGCTATATTATGTATCTAAACTACTAACAATATACACTACTTATTAGTATATGTATACTAGACTAACTATATTAATATATCAACTACTACTACCAACAACCCATAACTACATGCATACATATGTACTCATGAAGCTAACTATATATATATATATCAAGTATCCCAATAACTATCTATTGTATAGCAAGTATACATATATGCAATCAACTAACTATACCAATAACTACTAACCAACACCAAGCTAACCCAACTAACTATATAAACTAACACTATAATATATATATATATATATATATATAATATAGAAACTAACTACAACTAGCTAACCCAAAAACTTAAAACTAAAACTGAATACTGCTATCTAGTAACTACCCATAACCAATACCTTGAAACTGAACTGAACCTCAATGAAAACTAACTGAAACTGCACAGTGGCGCACTGTTGCGCACTGCACCGTGCGCTGCTGTAGCAAACTGCTGCTGTCTGCAACTGCTGCTGCTGTTGCAGCAAACTGCTGCTGCGCCGCAACTGCTGCTGTGCTGCACGGCTGCTGCGCCGCGCTGCTGTGCCGCAACTGATGCTGCGCTACACTGCTGCTGTGCCGCGCTGCACGCTGCGCTTGCCCCTCCCCCCCCCCACACACACAACACATAGATACACACACATACATATATACAAACATCTATATATACATATAGATATCAACTTGTATATACACGCTCCTCTCTCTCTCTCTCTCTCTATAATATATATATATATATATATATACACAAACATACCTATACTTATAGATATGTATATATACACTCACATATAGATATATGGACGCATATATATATATATATTCAAACACCTCTATGTATTTACATATACACATACATACATACATACATACATACATACATACATCTATCAAGTATCTCAATCTATATATATATATATATATATATATATATATACATTCTCATATGTATATGTATAGACATAATACAAAAAACTCATATCATAATAGCTATATCTCTCACACACAAACACACAAACACATACAACAATATGCCACCAACACTTATATACATATACATCTATCTATATCATCTATGCTTATATATATATATATATAACTATATACCCTTTCATAATATGTAGATACCAATATCTATATAAATCTCTATATATATACTCCTCTCTATATATATACATATCAACATATGAATATATATATATATATATATACTCTTACACACAAAATCACAAACACACACATGCATATACACATATAAACACTAGTACACACACACACACACACACACACACACATATATTTATATATATATATATATATATATATATATATATATATATATATATATATATTGTTTGATGATAAACGAAAGAAATGAAACTAGGTTTATACGAAACCCTTTCTTTGTTTACAAACAAGAAAAAGAAGTACAATTAATCCTATACGAGGATGTTAAGTACAAAAAAAATAATTCTGGAGAAAAATTGCTATAGGAGTCTGATCTGCGGTCGATCACTTTGTCCCTTGGACCACACGATGACGAAGAAGTGCTGTAGAAGAAGAGGAAGCTTCAAAGATTGCAGGGGGGTTGAACTCTCTTTGCCAAAAGTTGTCAATCAACGCTCTCTGTCAGTGCTCTCTGCTCTTTCTTTTCTGACCTTGCCTCTCCTGATCGATCCCCTATTCCTGTGATCGGAGGTCTCTATTTATAGAGCTCAGTCACAGTAACCGTCCAGTCGGCGTAGAGGCCAGATTGTGAAGAGAGTGGCACTCTTTACGCGGTGGTTATAATAACTTCCACCCACGTCTGAATGATCTCCTGAATCCGCGTGTGACGCGTGTCCCATTATGAGGTAACGCGTATAACTGCTTCTCGAAGATCGTGACATACAAGCCACGTAGATAACTGCCCCTCGCGTAGAGATGGTTGGCATAAAAGCCAAATAACTGACTTGTTGGCGTAAAAGCCAAATAGTTGTCTTGTTGGCGTAAAAGCCAAATAGCTGTCTGTTGGCGTAAAAGCCAAATTCTGCGTAAAGCTTGATGCTGCATAATAGGTACTAGCGTAAAGATAGCCAATTATCCTTGCTGACTGAGGTTTTGAGCGTATTCTGGGCCAAGTAGCCTTATCACGTACCTTGGCAAATATAGCCTGAGTTGGCGTATTTCGAGGAGATAGCGTACGGCGTGCTCCTATAATTGAAAATAGCCTGGTCAGCGTATTTCGAGGAGATAGCGTACGGCGTGCTCCTATAATTAAAAATAGCCTGGTTGGCGTAAAATGCCAGGACGGTGATGTGAGCGTATTAGCCCTAGTTTTAGCTCTTCCAGTCATTAAAATAGAACAAAATCTCGTGCATTAAATGCAGAGATCTGCCCCCATCTCGCGCATTAACTGCAGAGATATGCCTCGAGTTCTGTACGAAGAACAGCTTTTGATGTGGCGTCTAATTTCGTCTCATGTTGAGCGTAAAAGCTCATTTCTGCCTGTGTAAAATAGGCAGCGTATTCCTTGAATGCGTAAAAATGACTTATTTCAAGGATACGTCACTAAACGACAATCTGGGCTTCTGTGCAAAATCATTATTACAGCCGTCCTCTTGATTGTCGTGCAGTACTCTTTGTCAGGAGTCAGGTTCACTGTTCTGTCTGACAGGTTCATTCGAGAAATACGAAGAGTTCCTCGTACAACTTTATGTCGTCTTAAAAAGCAAGCGTATTATAGCCGGAGGGAGGTGTAGCAACCTTTTTATGCCAAGATACAGCCTGGAGATGCTGACTTACGCGGGCTGTTCTGGAGCTCTATTTTACGCTAGATAGCGTTGAAGCTCTGTTGTACGCCAATGGCTCTGAAGTCATATTTTATGCCATACAGTGCTGGAGCTATGTTTTACGCGGGCTTCATGCATATTGGGGGTTTTACGCGTATAACTCCCCAGCGTATTTTTCATGCTTCTACAAGACCCCCTTCAAAGTTTTCAAATTCCTCATAATTTAAAATACTTTGAATGAAGCATGAAACGGTCAAATTTGACTCGTTCTGCGAGGCTGATTTTTCGGAGATATTTAGGAAGTTGTTGGGAATGGGTATGTTATCTTCTGCCTATATAAAGGCAAGTGAGTGAACCTGTTTTTCTATACTTTCTTCACTAAAAAGAGATGGTCGCCGAGATCCATTAGGCTGACTTGAGGAAGAAGAAGATCATGCTCTTCCAACATGTAAGGAGCCGTAAAAGGAGGCATCTTCGAGCAAATGTCCACTGCAACGATGGATCATGGAAGGATATCATAGCTTCCTTTGCTCGGGATAATCAGCAATTTCATATGGCGATTCGTCCAGGAGAGAGAAAGGGTCTCATCGGACCACACAGCTTGCTAGCTGTATTTTCTCCCATTATGAAGCTGGACAGGCATGAAGCTGAACGTAGGTAGGCAGCCTGGCCTTGTCTTCGAGTATTGTGTTGGGTCTGAATCCCTAACACAATTCTAGGGCGTGGCTGCCATGGCGTATGGAGGGGAGCTTGAATAATGCAGGCCCAGTTTTGTATCCTCCCGCCATTAATTATTTTCTTGTTCATCGGCCGCAGAAGCCGATGAAGTGCCGTAGAAGCAGAAAAAGATCTCCACCAATATGAGAACCTGGCACAACAGATTCCCAGCGTGATCTAAAATGAGAATGAGAAACCCTTTGTAGAAAAAGGATTTCCATCATATGTAATCATGATTAATAGATTTGTCTTCTTCTACGCATTGCTGATTTGCCATATTTGCTGTGAGGAAGTCTGATAATGTGCAGTTTCGACACGTCTGAATGATTTTACGCTGACTCTGATAAACGATTATCCGGTCACGTCCCAACTTTTACGCGTAACGATAGATGCGTAAAAAGCTCTTTAGCATTAAGTTTGTCTTGAAGATCCAACTGTCATGCTATTTTTGGACGAGGAGTCGCATAGAATTCTGAACTGTCTCTTCTCTGATACGAAGAATTTCTGTTCAGAACATCATCTTCAAGAATGGTTTTCCCGAAAATCCCTCAAAATAGGGCAAGGAATGTCCACCGAACAGGCTATAAAAGGTTTCTGGCTAGACTTCGAATGAACTTCCAGTGGCCTAAGAAGAAGAGTCATCTTCAATGCTGACATCTGTGTGTTTCAGGCACTTGGAATGTTTTATAGCCAAAAAGGAGCATTTTTCGTGTAAACCCTTGTAATTGGCTGTTTGTAGCTTCTGAGCGTAGAATCATATATTTGTAGCTTCTGAGCATAAAACCGTAGATTTGTAGCCTCTGAGCGTAAAAACTCCTGAGCGTAAAATCGTAGATTTGTAGCCTCTGAGCGTAAAATCGTAGATTTGTAGCTTCTGAGCGTAAAAGCTCCTGAGCGTAAAATCGTAGATTTGTAGCCTCTGAGCGTAAAACCGTAGATTTGTTACGCAGTATGACTATCCGTCTTCTTTTTCAAATGATAGGCTGATGTAGTCCTCAATCATAACCGAATATTAAATATCGGATTTGGTTAGGGATTCGAAGTCATCTGAACTCTATAAATAGCCCAAGGTTTTGAGAGAGAAACCCTTCATCTGTCTTTTGCAAAACCCTTCATTTCTTTGAGAACTCTTCGTCTTCATCTCTTCTCTGAGAACTTTGAGCTTCGCCATGGCACCGAAACAGGCTTCCACTGCTAAGGGAAAGAAAGTTGCCACTTCTTCATCTCGCTTCTCTGCTCAAGCACGAGCAACCCCCATTAGACTGAGCGAGCCCCGATCTGAACGGAGTGCCCCACCGTCGAGCTGTGCTCCGGGCATCACAGGTAAAGACTTCGAGAGGAAGTAAAAACCCTTCGCACACGTTGTACATATACGCGCAAGGTCATCTTTTGTGCTAAGAGTCTCTTCGGGGAAGATGATGCACAGAGATGTTTTATCATTACGCCCATATTTCTAATGTGTCAGCGTAAAACTCCATCTTTTGCAGTCTAGCGTAGAAACTCAGACTGTCAAATTTTGGTGTATACTGCAAATTTTGAGTTTTACGCGCTGGCAAAAATTCTAGCGTAAAAACTCAAATTTTGGCAGTCTGGCGTAAAAAGCTCAGACTGTTAGACTTTGACGTATACTGCCAACCTTCAGTTTTACGCACTGGAAATATGTTCCAGCGTAAAACTCAAGTTATTACAGTCTGGCGTAAAAGCTCAGACTGTTAGGCTTTGGCGTATACTGCAAGAGTGTTACGTCTAGCGTAAAAACTGACTTATTTTCTTGCATTTTGCAGTGGACTTGCAGATCCCTCCTTTGGCTGAAGTGATGGGCTCTGCTGCTGGGATGCTGAATTCTAATTATCTGGAGAACTTGTCACATGTGACATTCTCCATCTCTGGAAACAAGTATCCTCAAGAAAGAGGAACCCTGATCTCGGCCCAGGGAGAACGCATATTGCTGAGTATGATCAGTGGGGAGCCCCTGACATACATAGATGGGACTGAGTATAGGAAACCAGCTTTCCTATTCGGGGACATCATTGATAAGCAGTCCCAGACTAAGCCCAAGAAGGAAGATTGGGTGTTTTCTGCTGAGGGCATGATCATGTATTTGCCAAAGATGCTCAGAGATTACCCTATCTCTACGTTCTTCCATGCCACGCATCCTAGGAAGATGTCATGGACCCTGACTCCTGATCTTCACGGCCAACCGGGGAAGATCTTTTACAAGAAAGGGTTAAACCGAGGGGTATTCATAAGTAGTCCCTCAGGTCCTGTTATGCCCTTCAGAGGGTTACTGCCGGGCAGCGTCCCAAGTGAAGACACTTCACTGATCCAGCCGCGTCAAATATCGACTTTCTGCAATGACTTCATGGGGCAGGAAGGAGTATACCCCAAGGTTAACCCTCGCACCAGTGGGTGGCTTAGCCCTGAGAATCTTCGATGGGCCAATTTAACTGCCTGGGCCCTGAAGCACTTTCAGACGGAGCTGGAAAGTATTGGCTTGTTCGCGGCTGTGAACGCTACCAGTGTTGGGCTGCCTCTCAACCCCAACTTGTTCTTAGCTTTGATGGAGCGGTATAACTCGCTCACTGGGACTTTTGCCACTCCTCTAGGGGAGCTGGGACTGGCCCTTCATGAGATGGCAGAAATCTCAAGGCTGCCAATGGAAGACACTCCTTATAAAGAGTACGTTCCCACAAATAGGGAGTTGAGGAACACAAACACTCGGGCAGTGGCAGTGTATCAAGAGCTGATGAGCCACTACCTTGCATGCACCACCTTCTACGGGGAGCCTTCTGGTTTAGCCCATACCAACAAATGGGTATCCTACCGCTTCTTCCATCATGTCAGAAATGCCAAGCCTGACAAGGTTGTAGATAGCAAAGATAAGCCTTTGAACCTTCTGAGCATGCTTAGTGCCAACACAGTCGATGATCTCATCGAAGATATGGGGGCTCCAGATTATGTTCTTGATGAGGAGATAGGGGGTTATCCTGTAGGCACTAAAGCCTACAGTTATATGAGGCATTGTCGCAAGCCTCTGTCAAGGAAAGCTCAACTGGCTGACTTTTTCTCTATCTGGCTACGCCGATGGGTAGTTCCTGGCATCGTGTCTGCGGATCGCATTCATCACAACATCTTATGGCCCGTAGTGTGTTTGGTGTTTAGAGCCAGATTGGGCCTTCTTCCTGCCATGGTATGCAGGATACAAGCTGGCCTGAGAGCCATTACTGATGGGCTGCTGGCTGATGATACACAGCGTGAAGCATATCCCCGAGTGGAACTGTCATTCCTATATCTTATGGGATGGCTGATCCTTCACAATACCATAGTGATGTCTCCCGGATCCTCCAGTGGTTCGGGTAATAACTTCCTGTTGAATTACAGGAATTCTTCTTGGAATGTAACTAGCATCATAGACTGTCGGCTAGCACTAAATTTTGCCCATAGTTGGAAGCTCTTCTGCACCGTCCCCTGTGTGCATATCAATCAACAGGGGGCGAAGCTTCAAGATGCAGGTCAGGGGAGGACTATCCTTTCTCCTGAAGCTTTTTACTGGTTGATCTGCATTAGACCTTCCCATCTACTATATAGAAGTGAGGACCACTGCTACTTGGAGACTTATCTGCCCAGCCGGTTCGCCAGGCAATTTGGGTACGACCAGTTGCACGTGGGGAATCCTATCACCAGCTTCAAGTTCAAAGGTGGACTCATTGATGGAGCTAGAGGATGGCGGTATTTCATCATGGGTTGTACTGGAGCAACCTTTACTGTGCCCGCGACTTCTCTCTCCATGGAGTTGCGTATTCTTCATTCGTACGCGCAGTTTTATGCGTCCATCATTACCTTCCATCGTGATTTCGATATACATGGAAGTTTCAGAATGTCATCTCGTAGGTCCACTGGAAGAGAGAAGATACCATCTGTCTCCTCTGATGAAGGTGATGAAACCACCGGTACAGATGACTATTTGGTGATTTTATCGAGAGGCGTAATAGCTCCGCCAGTAGAGCCTCTCGTCATTCCTGATAAACGGAAGGCTTCTACTCAAAAAGAGCCTTCCCCCCACAAGAAGAAGCAGGTTATTGGAGGTCCTAAAAAGGCTTCCACCAAGAAGGCTTCTAGGAGTGAGTCCATTCTTTCCCCTGTTGGGGGTGATTCTTTGATCAGGGGTCCCTCGCCTTTTAGAGAGGGAACCTCCACAGTCCCAGCTGACAGTGCTGGAGATTCTTTGCCCGCGATTGCTGCTGCTACCACCGTTACTGGTAGTATTTCGAGATCGCCTTCGAGGCCGAGCGTAATAAGGTTCAATATACCTTTATCAAGACAAATAATGGGTCTAGCCCCTCCTTCGTCTGTAAGTATTTCCAGCGAGATTCTACCCGATGAGCCTCGGGTAGATCTGGGTGATAAATGGGATGACTACTCCCTGGCGTCAGTTGGTGCACCCCCTTCTCCAGGTATGACAGCTTGCTTAGCATCATTAAGAAATAATTTAGCTGTACAGGCTGCAGATGCAACATACCTACCATCGGCCATGGGTAAATGTTGTCTTCACGCTTTTTTTAGGGAAATTAACGTCAAATTGATATTAACTTTCTCTTGTCTTCTTTTCAGGCGAAGACATCTTTGGGGAGGGCGGAGTTGATGCAACTTCTGACTTTGTTGCGGATCCTGCTAATGAAACGACGATGACCGACGTCAAAGAAGCATGCTTTGAAGCTGTCGACCTTCCATCCGCAATATTCTCGGGTGTCATCCCGCCAATAGCGGTTCAAATAACATCAGAGGAGGATGAGCCTACCATCTCGACTGTGCCTCCTTCGTTGAGCATGCCAGCAACTTCAACCGTTGCTGGTGTCTCTCCTTTTATCGCGCCATCTGTAGAAGCGACGACTGTGGCAACATCCTCTGTCGATGTTCCAGCAAGGGAATTTACCGATATCGCGGCCACTCCCAGCGTCCATTCGAACTTTGCTATGCTAGTTGAACAATATACTAGCATATTCTATATCACTTTGAAAGCATTGACATCCATGGTGCTGGAGAAGAATCTAGGCTTTGATGCTCTAAAGATGTCCTCTAATCTCACTATAGCGCAGATTAGAAATTTCAGTAACGTTGAAAGAGCTAATGCGCTAGAGCAAATAGTTAATGGTTTAGAACAACCTATTAACGAATATTTGCAACTATCCCGAGGCAGCATCGACGATCTAGTTCAGGCTGAGTATGACTCCTTAACTGCGGAACTTGCTCAGCAAATAGAATTTTTAAACAAATCCATCCAAGAACAGCAGCAAGAGATGGATAAAGAGCAGGCTGTCTTGGTGGAGGTCATTCCCCAGCTAGCTAAGTGCCAGACCGAGTGTGAGGGAAATGAAGCGAGGGTTCGAGAATTGGAAGTTGAACTCACTCAGGCAAGGGAGAGGCTTCTCAAGACATCGGCAGTTCGTGATGTATTTGAGGGCCAAGTGAAGATAGCTCAGCAGAATATGACACATACGAGTGTCACCCACGCAAGTTTTGTTGATGCTCGGTCCGAACTATCTCACTTGATCAGTGACGAGGCCAGGCTGGAAAGGGCTCATGCTAACATTATGAACTCCAGGAATGAGAGGATGGCTACTTTGGCGCAACAGATTCACGATTTAACTGCTCCTCCCCAATGATGTACCTTTTTGCTTCTTCTGTAATATTGCTATTCCCAGAGATAATAAAGATACTTCTTCTAACTTTGTGGACCCATTATTTTAGAATATAAATGATAGGCTTGGATGAAAGTGATATCAGAGTTAATATGAACATAATATACTTTTGGTAAGGTTTAGCTAAATGTAAAACTATTCAGGAGTAATATGAACCTGCTAGAATATAATCCAACTAAATTTGTATACTAAACACTATCAGAGGTAATATGAACATGATAGGTTTACAAATTAGTTAAGAATATCTATTCAGAGGTCATACGAACCTGATAGAATATGATTTAGCTAACCTTTGTAAGTAGTATTGTCAGAATAAAATCTTCATCATACTCCATTAAGCAAAGGAGATCAAGCATAGTACTTATTCAAGAATTTGTCGTTAATAGGAGCCATTATCAAGACTTTATTAGGCTTGGCTCATCCGTAAGCGCCATTTGAGAATGTTGTTTCAATCATATAAGGGCCCTTCATTTCTTTGCGATTGTTTGTGTGAACTTCAGATATCGTACCAGAGTAAATATGGACGTAGTATAATACCGTGTTTGTTGAGGACATCCCACTGGAGGATCTTTGGTGGACCTATTACTTCTTGTGCACGGGCGTGCAAGTAATAAGTTTAAAACAAGCCCTGCCAGAGGTCATATGGACGTGACAGTTTTTTGTGGACCCACTACTTTTTGCGCACGTTAGTGCAAGTAATAGGTTTGAGACAAGTCCAGACGGAAAATATGACTCTAAGGGGATGAACATGGACTGAATAATTTTTTTTTTTTGAAAAAATGAGGATAGTTCAGAGGTAATATGGACATGAACAATTCGTTTCTATTGGACCTATTACTTCTTGTGTACAAGAGTACAAGTAATAAGTTTAAGACAAGCCCTGCCAGAGGTAATATGGACATGGCAGTTTTTGTGGACTTAACACCACTGGCGTACTTAGAGTTTTAAGTACGGGTGCTAAGTTGAGATGACAACCGATATCAGAGGTAATATGGACATAATAATCGATAGCCGAATCCGGAAGGTTTGCTCAGAGGTAATATGAACATGACAAACTCAGCCGGAGAGAAATATTATGACAGCAGTTCAGAGGTAATATGGACATGAACTCATGTCTGAAAAACTCATTTGAGGAGTGATTCGTTGAGTGTGGTCTATCCGAACATGAAGATAGACCAAAGGATCGCTCCGCTGGGGAGATTGATGGGACGATAGCTCAGAGGCAATATGAGCATGGCTAGCGTATAACGAGATTGGTTTGAATAGTCACTGCGGGAGTGTGCAAGTAGACCTAAGGATTGCTCCTCTGGGGAGATTTTGAGGATCCATCATCCATTGCGTATCCGGGACTCTTGGATACGGATGATGGCAAAAATTTATAACAGAGGAAAAAATATTGCACATAAGCACTTGCTGGGGATGAAGAAGTCAAGAGTTGATTTGTGCACCTGCCTTGTCCTGCTGGGCATGAGAGGAGTACAAGTCTAGCTTAGACTTAATACTTCTTTTTGGGCAGCAACAAACTCTTGAGTTGTGACCCTACTGGGAATGGTGGCATATATCTGCTCAGAGGCAGAATATAACCTGATAAGAACTTTGCGAAAGAGTTTTGGTGGACTTATCATCATGGACATGCTTAAAGTTAAGTATGGATGACAAGTTGAAACGACTGACACCATCAATGGCAGTAGGAAGTCGATGGGCAAGAATGTTTGCTCAGAGGTAAGATGGACATGGCAAACTTTTGGGTTGTGGACTTATTACCCATGGCGTACTTTAAGTACAGATAATAAGCTGAAATGACTAGTACTATCAGGGGTTATGCGAACGTGATAGTAGAAAGTCGAAGAGAAGAACTTTACTCAGAGGTGATATGGACATGGATAAAGTTCTGAAAATATCTTACTCAGAGGTAATGTGGACGTGGTAAGATATGACTTTGTGGGGATAAAGAAAAAACAGGACAGAGGAAGTGACCATTTTTGTGGTGATAGATTTACCCTGCCGGAGAAAGTAGAGAGGCGTAGTTCAGAGGTAATATGGACGTGAACTGATCGATAGCAACAACCTGAGAGGTTTGCTCAGAGGTTACTTGGACATGGAAAACTCAGCTGGGGAAATTTTATTTGGATAATAGTTTAGAGGAAATATGGACGTGAACTGATGTCCGAAAAACTCACTAGGGAGTGATTTGCTGAGTGAGGATAAACCTTGAAGGTTGCTCCGCTGGGGAGATTTTAGGGACTCATCATCCGTCATCTCTTGAAGGGCAAATTGACACGTTGGAGTGAGATCATTTTGCCGTGACCGTCATCTTCTTTATAGATGTAAAGTGATGACTTTGGCATCGATCAACTCCTGGATTTTTCTTTTCAGTATGTAGCATGCCCTTGTGGGATGATGAACGTACCGATGAAAGAGACAATATTCTGGGTCATCGATATTGCCAGCCCTTTCAGGGTACCTGATGGTGGGTAGCCGAAGCTTGTTTTCCTTCATCAATATATTAAAGATTTTAATGAGATCATCATCATTGAAGAAGAAAGTCCCCTTTGGCCTTCGGGCTGCCGATACCTGAGTCATACGGTCTTCAGGGAAGACGGTCATAGCTGCATCATCTTTGGATTCAGAGGGAATTATACCCCCAGCTTTGGTTGCTGCTCTGTTTTGTCGAGGGAGACTAGCCCCAGACATGTCGTTGTCTGGTTCTTTCTTGTCCACAGAAGTTGATTTAGAGGGACCTACCTCTGGTATTACAGGATCAGATTCTGGAGGTTTGGAGTTTACAAGAGATGCGGTATACCCTAACCCAAAACGAGTTCGTTGACAGTAGGGGTCACCATACAACGGTATTCGTCTACCTTTTCCAAAATTGAGGCCTGGCTTCAACTTTAAATCATAACCCATATTTTGCATAATCTTTAAAGCTTGTGGGCTATATCGGTGGACTTGTATTCTCCCAGCATCAGATTCGTAAGAATCTTCTTGTACAGTCGGTCTATTCCACATTCGACCGAAGACTATTTGATGCTGATCATCGCGAGTAGACGGAACAATAAAGATAGATTCTTCATGTGTTCTATATATCGTGACGACATTAGCTGTTGATGCTACTTCCTATATAATCTCCCCACGTTTGGTAATTAGGGGCACTAAATGTTGATTTTGACCCCTATCTCTGCATTTCTGGATCCAGAAATCATGCAAATCAGGGAGATTACAAGAAGAAGAAGAAGGCTTACTATGCCTTTTTACATCAATAGGGGCGTGGAGATTGGGAACCATAACTCTCTCTTTGCCATAAGAATACATCAGTTTACCCATGTGAGTGGCGTACGATCCATCATCTGTCTGAGGAGCGTATTTTCCTGAAAAACGGGTCTTCTTTACGCGGACAGTTTTATCCTGGCGTAATCTGGAGTCTTGCACAGGTTTGCGTAAAACAGGGAAAGTCTTCAAACGGCCTCCGGCGTCACGCGTAATCTGAAGAGTGGGCGACTTCTTCTCTTGTGAGCGTACAAGCCTAGAGGTAGGGAGATTCGCCACTCGTTTTCCCTCGATGTGATCCAAGGGTCCATCTGCCTCGTCAGAGACGAGAGATGCATTTTTACGCGCGGGGCGCGTTTGAAATTTCCGAATTGGCACTGAGGCCTTGTCAAAAATTTTGTCTGCCACGTCACGGACGGGAGACAGAGTTTTACGCGCAGGGCGCGTTCTAGACTTCTGGATTGGCACTGAGGCATTGCCAAAAGCTTTGTCTGCCATGTCATAGACGGAAGACGGATTTTTACGCGCAGGGCGCATTCTAGACTTCTGGATTGACACTGAGGCATTGCCAGAAGCTTTGTCTGCCACGTCAAAGATGGAAGACATAGTTTTATGCGCAAAGAGTGTTCTAGACTTCTAGATTGGCACTGAGGCATTGCCAGAAACTTTGTCTGCCACGTCACAGACGGGAGACGGATTTTTAAGCGCAGGGCGCGTAGGCTGTGTTGTCACAACCTTGCTGATCGGAGAGAGAGAGCCTGCAAGAAGGGTAGAGGATGTCTGGGGCATCCAGACTTTACGCAGCTTCCTGTTGTCCTGGACAGAGAGGGAATGAGAGCTACCCCCAGTGCGAAGCATGTCTTCATAAGCAGATTAGTCGAATTGGACGACCAAAGTCTTCTTCGTTGATCCGACGGATACAGCATCGTGTTGAGCAATGGCTTTCTCGTCAGATGAGAAAGTAGTCCCCAGCAGAGTCGCCATCTTGTGTTTGATGATAAACAAAAGAAATAAAACTAGGTTTATATGAAACCCTTTCTTTGTTTACAAATAAGAAAAAGAAGTACAATTAATCCTATACGAGGATGTTAAGTACAAAAAAAATGATTCTGGAGAAAAATTGCTATAGGAGTCTGATCTGCGGTCGATCACTTTGTCCCTTGGACCACACGATGACGAAGAAGTGCTGTAGAAGAAGAGGAAGCTTCAAAGATTGTAGGGGGGTTGAACTCTCTTTGCTAAAAGTTGTCAATCAACGCTCTCTGTCAGTGCTCTTTGCTCTTTCTTTTCTGACCTTGCCTCTCCTGACCGATCGATCCCCTATTCCTGTGATCGGAGGTCTCTATTTATAGAGCTCAGTCACAATAACCGTCCAGTTAGCGTAGAAGCCAGATTGTGAAGAGAGTGGCACTCTTTACACGGCAGTTATAATAACTGTCACCCATGTCTGAATGATCTCCTGAATCCGTGTGTGACGCGTATCCCATTATGAGGTAACGCATATAACTGCTTCTCGAAGATCACGGCATGCAAGCCACGTAGATAACTGCCCCTCGTGTAGAGATGGTTGGCATAAAAGCCAAATAACTGACTTGTTGGCGTAAAAGCCAAATAGTTGTCTTGTTGGCGTAAAAGCCAAATAGCTGTCTGTTGGCGTAAAAGCCAAATTCTGCGTAAAGCTTGATGCTGCATAATAGGTAACTAGCGTAAAGATAGCCAATTATCCTTGCTGACTGAGGTTTTAAGCCTATTCTAGGCCAAGTAGCCTTATCACGTACCTTGGCAAATATAGCCTGAGTTGGCGTATTTCGAGGAGATAGCGTACGGCGTGCTCCTATAATTGAAAATAGCCTGGTCGGCGTATTTCGAGGAGATAGCGTACGGCGTGCTCCTATAATTGAAAATAGCCTGGTTGGCGTAAAATGCCAGGAGGGTGATGTGAGCGTGTTAGCCCTAGTTTTAGCTCTCCCAGTCATTAAAATAGAACAAAATCTCGTGCATTAAATGCAGAGATCTGCCCCCATCTCGCACATTAACTGCAGAGATATGCCTCGAGTTCTGTACGAAGAATAACTTTTGATGTGGCATCTAATTTCGTCTCATGTTGAGCGTAAAAGCTCATTTTTGCCTGTGTAAAATTGGCAGCGTATTCCTTGAATGCGTAAAAATGACTTGTATCAAGGATACATCACTAAACGATAATCTGGGCTTCTGTGCAAAATCATTATTACAGCCGTCCTCTTGATCGTCGTGCAGTACTCTTTGTCAGGAGTCAGGTTCACTGTTCTGTCTGACAGGTTCATTCGAGGAATACGAAGAGTTCCTCGTACAACTTCATGCTGCCTTAAAAAGCAAGCGTATTATAGCCGGAGGGAGGTGTAGCAACCTTTTTACGCCAAGATACAGCCTGGAGATGCTGACTTACACGGGCTGTTCTGGAGCTCTATTTTATGCTAGATAGCGTTGAAGCTCTGTTGTACGCCAATGGCTCTGAAGTCATATTTTACGCCATACAGTGCTGGAGCTCTGTTTTACGCGGGCTTCATGCATATTGGGGGTTTTATGCGTATAACTCCCCAGCGTATTTTTTATGCTTCTATATATATATATATATATATATATATATATATATATATATATATACACTATTATATAAATATATATATTACATAAATATCATATATATATATATAAATACACATGCACAAATAGGAAAGAGGACAATAAACCAAACACGTAGAGTGCACTGCACCCGTATCACACTAATTCTATGATACGCATGCGATACGGCTCCAACACACAACCAAACACATCCCAGAGGACACGAGCAAGTCTAAAATACTAATTATAAAATATACGAACCATAATTAGATCCACTACGTCTCCGTGTCAAGAATTGATGTGCACAACTCTCCGTGTCGGAGGAAACCCCCAAAATTAACCCGTTTCATCAAATTGACGAGATACAACCTACATGCATCCAATTATGGACATGATACTAGTCATAAACAAGCAATCATATGTCAATTTGATCTATTAGACCATATGACAAATACTACATGTGCCAATATCGAAATTCTCCTAAAATCGGCATCAAATTGTACATAACTTCCACCATAGGTCTCCTATGAACCTAAAACCAATTCCTATGGGTAGCTATGCATGTGGGTTGGTTTCTCATGGTTAAATCTTAGATTTAGAACCTAATAAAAGGGAAAAAACTGAAATGTACCTATTGGGAGATGGATTCCCCATGAAAAATCTCCAAAATTGGAAAGTAGCTCCTCCTTGTAGATCTTGGCCTCCTCCTTCTTGATTCTTGCTTCCTTCTTATAGATCCTTGTTGTAGTAGCCTCTATTAAAGAATAGTGACTGAATTTAGGTGGAAATTTGGTGAAGAATGGTGAGAGAATGAAGAAATTAGGAAAGGGGAAAATGTAGATCTAAATGGAATGAATAAAATAAAATGAGAGACACTCTCTCTCCTCCTCTAAGGACTGGTCATAAACCCTCAACCAAGCAATATAAAATATCCAAAACACCCCTTGGGGCCTCTCATGAAGAAATAATTAAGGAGGAAATGTTCTAGTCTAATGGTTTTACTAATTAATTTATCCTCCTAATGAATGGGTCTAAACTTGGGTCCAATATATACTAACATATAAATATTGGGTTCATGCATCTAACAAAACTAATTAGGTCCACTACACAAGTCCAAAATAAATACTACATCTAATCAAACAATAAACAATACAACAAATAATTAATTACTCATGCACAATATTAAATACAACACTCCTAAAATAAAATACCCGTGTCAATTACCAAACTACTCTTAATTGAAAATATGAGGGTGACAATCCTACCCACCTTAGAAAAATTTCATCCTCAATATTAAAAAAGATCGTAACCCCCTTTAGGTCAACCCCAGTCTAAACTAAACATACAACATACAATTTAAAAGAAATCACTAACTATGGTCTCTGTCCATCATAGTTTTACAGTCTCCGTCAGGGTATAGTAGCTACACAATAACACACAAGAAGTCTATAAGGTACTAACTAAACATGCAAACAACAGATGGGAAGGAAAAAAATAGAACAAGACAAAACAAGCTAACTTATCACCTGAAGTGTCGTCCTCTCCGACTGTCATTACAAATGCCCCGCCCTGCTGGGGTATCTTCCGCTGTCGGTGTGGGGCATAATGCTGTGCCATAGGTGGTCTAACTCCTTTCTGACCCCGTGCTCCACCAAGTGTGGGTGCTTTAGGGCAATCCCTCATCTGGTGTATTGGGGATCCACAAAACAGGCACACCTTCAACCTCCTCCTACAAACATCCTAAGTGTGTCCTGACTTCCTGTAGTAGACACAAGTGGGCAATAGCTGAATCTGCCTCTGGGGCTGCTGCTGAAATAGAGCACGAACCGGTGCCTGAACCTGTTGCTGCTGGATATGGGGACGCTTAGCTGGTCCCGTACCGCTACCGGCACCACCCAAAATATCTCTACCTCTCTTAGACTTGAGATCCAAGTCATCCTCCGCTCTCTGCGCATCCATCAGGATCTCCTCAAAAGTAGCTATGCGGTGCCCCCTAGTGAGGGATTTGATCTCCCTGATCAAACCCTTCCTGAATTTCCTGGCCTTCCCTTAGGGATTCTGCCCCTTTACAAACCTACTCAATCTATAAAACTCTGTAGCATACTCGTCCACTGTCATACTCCCTTGGATGAGGTATAGGAACTGGCTCTCTAAGACACCCAGAGCCACGTCTGAAAAGAACTTCTCCTTGAAAAGCTCTTTAAAAGCTTCCCAAGTCAATCCTGCCACCGTGATCCTCGGGTCTATCCTGAACCATGTCAATGCTATGTCGAACATCTGGCTGCCTGCTGCCTCCACTCGTAGAGCCTCCAAAATTTGTGCCAGTCGCAGGTTTCTCTCCACGTCCTCGATCCAATCATCGGCATTTAAGATCCCTTTTGTGCCTTTGAAGTCTTTCAGCCCCATCCTCTTGAAGTCTATGATAGTCTGCGGCCTCGGTTGCTGAGGAATAAACTGAGGTGGTGCCATCTGTGGCTGGACCATAGTAGCTCTCTCAACTACTGTAAGTGCGATCTGGTGAGCATTCTCCATGCTCTGTCGCAGGACCTCGGACTGTCGCTACTGCGCCTCCATCATCTGCTGGAAGAGCATGAACATCTGTGTCTGATCAACTGCAGGTGGTGGAGGTGGAAAATCCTCAGAAACTGTCTGCCTTGTCCTCGATACTGGAGGTGGAGCACCTTCGAAAGCTGCTGCCGATACACCCACTGGACCGGTGAAGCTGACCTCCTGAATGTAGGTGCTGGACCATCGTCTGAGGGTGCTGCCCTCAAGGGTGATAAAGTGACTGATCGTGGTATCGCGGTACCTGATCGCTGGGAACGCGTCTTCGGCGGCATCCTGAAGATAGATTGAAATATGGAATCAATATTGAATATGATATGATATCATCAATGAAGGACAGAACTTCATTCAAAGCAAAGCAATATTCCATAGATAAGGATTTGCAAAACAGATTTTGGAATATTTCCTAGTTGTGATTGAGTAAACTCTCATCCTAAATCCTATTTCCTAAAGCAGGCTCGTAGCAGTACTCTAGACAAGCACAACTATGAGATCATACTAATTACGAATCGAGACCTGCATGGGCCACTACTAAAATGTGTCACGACCCACACCCAGATATTCAGGCACGAGTACGTGGGTACGTCCAGCCTACGCCACAGCATTGGCGGTAGAACGCTGTCTGGGTTATTTCTAACTATCTAACATCTTAATAATATAATATGGTACATGTCAATCATCTCAACTCCAAACGGAGGAACAATATGGTATCTCACAAGTATAACTAATCTCAATCACAAAACAAACTAAGGAAGATAAAGCACAAATGGAAAAGCGAAGAAAAGAATAAAGATACAATCCACAATCTGAAATAATAATACCAACTGTGAATCTCAACAATATAATAGCCTAATACAATCAACACAATAAACTAGACCTCCTCGGGCTCTGCAACTAAGTCCTCCTGGTCTACAAGAGTATCCTCTAAAGGTACGCCGTCCTGCGGCCCGTAGAATGTGGGATACTGCCCTATAAGCCAATCATCTGGAAAAATATATCCAGTCAGGATTGGAGCAAAGTATACCTCTGCTAGTAATTCCAATTAATTGACAAAGACTATAAAATAGTTATAGTAAGTAATACATGAGCAAGAAAAAGAAATTAATCAGAGAATAACATACAGTCACAGTTAATGTAAGAAGCAAGACAAGATATGCATGGTGAATCAAGACAATACAGTAAATAAGATTGTAAAAAGATGTGAACTGGACTAAATAAATAAGATGTGTGTCCAGCAAGTATCATGTGAATCCAGCAAGAAAGCATTAACTAGTATTTTTAAAATACCGCTTTCGACATGTAAACGGCTAGGGGTAAGTACGGCTCACCGCACACTTGGTGTGCGGCTGCTATCATTCCTGATTAGACCAGAGGGGGTGATTCCAGATTTTGGGAATGTTACATGTCTACTCGAGTATTTCTCCGCCCGACTAGTATAAACGAATCCAATCCCGATATGCAAATCAAATATGAGTCCAACCAGATAAAATAGGTGATTCCAGTAGGTGAGTCCTGATGTGATGCCAGAAATGAGTCCTGAAGTAGAGGTCAGACAAGTATAATGTACGTGTCGCAAGAAAGTGAATCCATATAATACTAATCCGTGTATCCAAGTATCAAGAAATCAGGTAAAATAATACTATAGACCAGAATCATAGAAATTATCAAATAATAAAAACTATCAGAGAATGTACTCGCCTGTCGTCCAAGCAATGAATGCCCAACTGTGTCCCAACTAGTGTCACACAAACCTATATATGGAATATTACATTAATACAATGTTCTGGAATGAAATTAAGTTAAACTAATCAAATTCTAGGTCATAAAGCCATTTCTAAGTCAAAATAGTCAAACTAGGTCAACTATCGGTCAAACTAGTCAAAGTTGGTCAAGCTAGCTATTTCTAGGTTTTATGAGTCTATCTCTAGGATATTGGGTTTATACACTACACATCTACTCCACACTAGCTATTCTAAGATACTAGAAACCAACAAGATACCGTATCCTAAGATACGCAAGTTCATTTATATAAAAATAGTAATTTTAGATATATATACAAGTCAAATATTATAACACTATATCAAAACAAATGTAATATGATACCTTGGCCTTGCACCAATGCGTATCATACCTATCTCGATACCCAAACTCAATACCTTGGGTATCGGCCCAATACCTTGGTATTACCTTGGTATCCCAAGGTAACCCAAACTACTATTGATATAGCTAATATGTATATATAAATACCTCAAACACTAGCTATATTATGTATCTAAACTACTAACAATATACACTACCTATTAGTATATGTATACTAGACTAACTATATTAATATATCTACTACTACCAACAACCCATAACTACATGCATACATACGTACTCATAAAGCTAACTATATATATATCAAGTATCCCAATAACTATCTATTGTATAGCAAGTATACATATATGCAATCAATTAACTATACCAATAACTACTAACCAACACCAAGCTAACTAAAACCTCAAATACCAAACTAACTATATAAACTAACATTATAATATATATATTCATATAATATAGAAACTAAATACTAATAGCTAACTTAATAACTCAAAACTGAAACTGAATACTGCTATCTACTAACTACCCATAACCAATACCTCAAAACTGAACTGAACCTCACTGAAAACTAACTGAAATTGCACAGTGGCGCACTTCTGTGCACTGTACCGTACGATGCACCGCGCGATGCGCTGCTGTAGCAAACTGCCGCTGTTGCAGCAAACTACTGCTGCGTCGCAACTGCTGCTGGGCTGCACCGCTGCTGTGCCACGCTGCACGTTGCTGTGCCGCAACTGCTGCTGTTGCAGCAAACTACTACTGCGCTGCACCGCTACTGCGCCGCAACTGCTGCTGTGCTGCACCGGTGCTGGGCCACGCTGCACGCTGCTGCGCCGCAACTGCTGCTGCTGCAGCAAACTGTTGCTAAGCCACAACTGCTGCACCACTGCTGCGCCGTGCTGCACGCTGCGCTTGCCCCTCCCACACACACACACAATACATAGATACACACACATACATATATACAAACACCTATGCTCACACACACATATATATACATATAGATATCAACTTGTATATACACACTCCTCTATACATATACATATATACACAAACATACCTACTCTTATAGATATGTATATATATACTCACATATAGATATATGGACACATACACATATATTCAAACACCTATATGTATTTACATATACACATACATACATATATGTATCTATCAAGTATCTCAATCTATATATATATATATATATATATATATATATATATATATATATACATCCTCATATGTATATGTATAGACATAATACACAAAACTCATATCATAATAGCTATATCTCTCACACACAAACATACAAATACATACAACAACATGCCACCAACACTTATATACATATACATCTATCTATATCAATACTCTCATCTATGCTTATATATATATATATATATATATATATATATATATATATATATATATATATATATATATATATATATATATACCCTTTCATAATACGCAGATACCAATATCTATATAAATCTCTATATATATACTCCTCTCTCTATATATACATATCTACATATGAATGTATACATATACTCTTACACACAAAATCACAAACATACAAATGCATATACACATATAAACACTAGTACACACACACACACACACACACACACATATATATATATATATATATATATATATATATATATATACCATCACACACACACACACACACACACATATATATATACATATATATACTATTATATACACACATATGTCTACACACAAGGACACTTAATCATATACACTATTATATACATATATATATATATTACATAAATATCATATAGATATATAAATACACATGCACAAATAGAAAAGAGGACAATAAACCAAACACGTGGAGTGCACCGCACCCGTATCATACTAATTCTATGATACGCTTGTGATACGACTCTAACACACAACCAAAAGAATCCCGGAGGACACGAGCAAGTCTAAAATACTAATTATAAAATATACGAACTATAATTAGATCCACTACGTGTCCGTGTCAAGAATTGATGTGCACAACTTCCCGTATCGGAGGAAACCACCAAAATTAATCCGTTTCGTCAAATTGACGAGATACGGCCTACATGCATCCAATTGTGGATATGACACTAGTCACAAATAAGCAATCATATGTTAATTTGATCTATTAGCCCATATGACAAACACTACATGTGCCAATCTCAAAATTCCCCCAAAATTGGCACCAAATTGTACATAACTTCCACCATAGACCTATGAAAACTAAAATGTACCTATTGGGAGATGGATTTCCAATAAAAAATCTTCAAAATTGGTAAGTAGCTCCTCCTTGTAGATCTTAGCCTCCTCCTTCTTGATTCTTGCTTCCTTCTTGTAGATCCTTGTTGTAGTAGCCTCTATTAAAGAATAGGGACTGAATTTAGGTAGAAATTTAGTGAGGAATGGTGAGGGAATGAAAAAATTAGGAAAGGGGAAAAATGTAGATCTAAATGGAATGAACAAAATAAAATGAGAGACACTCTCTCTCCTCCTCTAATGACTGGTCATAAACCCTCTCCCAAGCAATATGAAATGTCTAAAACACCCCTTGGGGCCTCTCATGAAGAAATAATTAAGGAGGGAAGGTTCTAGTCTAATGGTTTCACTAATTAATTTATCCTCCTAATGAATGGGTCTAAACTTGGGTCCAATCTATACTAACATATAAATATTGGGTTCATGCATCTAACTAAACTAATTAGGTCCACTACACAAGTCCAAAATAAATACTACATCTAATCAAATAATAAACAATACAACAAATAATTAATTACTCATGCACAATATTAAATACAATACTCCTAAAATAAAATACCCATGTCAATTACCAAACTACCCTTAATTGAAAATATGAGGGTTACATATATAACCGGCGTAGATTGGTGAAACGAGTATAGAAATATGATTCTAATCAAAATAATTTATTAAATGCTAGAAAAATATTGAAAACGACTATAAATGAGTGATTTTGAACTGAAATATATTATAATATGACCGTAGAATGATGAAAACAAGTTTAGATCTTTGATTCTAATTGAAATATAGTTTAAAATAGGGGTAGTATCATGAAAACTAGTATAGATGAGTGATTCTAACCGAAATATGGCTAGACTGTGCGTTGATCGGTGAGAACGGGTATAGATGGATGATTCTAACTGAAATATGGCATAAAAGTGGCATAGATTTATGGAAACGAGTATTGAAATGTGATATAATTGAAATAAGGTATCAAATGTCGTAGAATAGTGAAAACGAGTATAAATGAGTTATTCTAACCGAAATATGATATATAATGAGCGTAAAATGCTGAAAATGTGTTTAGATTGGTGATTTGACCAAAATATGGTATAAAATGGACGTAGAATAGTGGAAATAAGTGTAGATAGGTGATTCTAACTGAAATATGATATAGAATAAGAGTATAATAGTTAAAACAAGCATCAATAGTTTATTCTAACCGAAGAATAGGCAAGATTGATGAAAACGAGTATAGATAAATGATTCTAACAAAATTATGGTGTAGAGAGCTTAGATTGGTGAAAACAAGTATAAATAGGTAATTCTAACTAAAATATGGAATAGAATGATTGTAGAATAATGAAAATGAGTATGGATAGATGATTCTAATCGAAACATGGTATAAAATAGGTGTATAATTGTAAAAATGAGCATATGGTGATTCTAACCGAAATTACAGTGTAGAATGGACTTAGAATGTTGAAAACGAGTATAGACGTGTGATTCTAACCCAAATATGGTATATAACTTGCCTAGAATGATAAAACGAGTATAGAATTTTTTTTTTTTAACGAATATAAAAATATAATTCTAACCAAAATAAGGTATCAAATGCTCATAAAATAGTGGAAAACGAGTATAGATGGATGATTCTAATTGAAATATGATATAGAATAAGCGTAGAATGGTTAGAACGGGTATCGTTAGGTGACTCTAAACAAAATATTGTGTAGAATAGGCATATATTGATAAAAAAGAAGAGTATATATGGGTGATTCTAACCAAAATTATGGTATATAATGAGCTTAGTTTGGTGAACACATGTTTAGATTGGCAATTCTAACCAAAATATGGTATAAAACGAATGTAGAATGCTGAAAACGAGTATAGATGAGTGTGAAATATGATATAGAATGAGCGTTAGAATGGTTAAAACGAGTATGGATGGGTAATTCTAGCCAAAATATGGTATAAAATAAGTGGATGATGGTGAAAATGAGCATC
Organism: Iris macrosiphon; assembly: GCA_036927795.1. NCBI lineage: Eukaryota > Viridiplantae > Streptophyta > Magnoliopsida > Asparagales > Iridaceae > Iris > Iris macrosiphon. The sequence goes on along the minus strand of JAYESA010000015.1, from coordinate 83,713,149 downwards.
TAGTTATTCTAACTGAAATTATGGTGTAAAATAGGTATAGAATGGGGCAAACGTGTATCGACGTGTGATTATAACCGAAATATGGTATATAATTGACCTAGGTTGGTGAAACGAGTATAAAAATATAATTCTAACCGAAATAAGCTATTAAATGCTCATAAAATGGTGAAATTGAGTATAAACGAGTGATTCAAACCAAAATATTGTATAATATGATCATTGAATGATGAAAACGAGTCTAGATCGTTGATTATAATCGAAATATGGTTTAAAATAGGGGTAGAATCATGAAAGCGAGTATAGATAGGTGATTCTAATAAAAATATAGTATAGAATATACGTAGATCGGTAAAAACAAGTCAAAATAGGCGATTCTAACTGAAATATGGTGTAAAAGTGGCACAGATTTGTAGAAACAAGTATTGAAATATAATTATAATCGAAATAAGGTATCAAATGGTCGTAGAATGATAAAAATAAGTATAAATGAGTGGTTCTAACCAAATATGATATATAATAAGCGAGGATTGCTGAAAAAATATTTAGATCGATGATTATAACCAAAATATGGTATAAAACGGACGTAGAATTATGAAACGAGTATAGATAGATAATTATAACTGAAATATGATATAGAATGAGTTTAGATTGGTTTAAAATGAGTATACATGAGTGATTCTAACTGAATTATGATGTATAATGCACCATAGATTGATAAAAATAAGTATGGACGGGTGTTTCTAAATGAAATTATGGTATATAATAACATTAGATTGGTGAAAACAAGTATAAATATGTGATTCTAACAGAAATATGGAATATAACGAACGTAGAAGGATAAAAACGAGTATAATTAAGTAATTTTAACCGAAATATGGTATAAAACGTGTATAATGGTGAAAATGAGCATAGATGTATAATTCTAACCGAAATTATAGTATAGAATGGACGTACATGGTGAAAATGAGTATATATGTGACTCTAACCGAAATATAGTATATAACCACCTTAGATTGGTGAAACAAGTATAAAAATATGATTCTAACTGAAATAAGGTATCTAATACTCATAAAATGGTGAAAACGAGTATAAACGAATGATTCAAACTGAAACATGGTATAATATGATCGTAAAATGATAAAAATGAGTCTAGATCATTGATTCTAATCAAAATATGGTATAAAAGGGGCTAGAATCGTGAAAACTAGTATAGATGGATGATTCTAACAACAATATGGTATAGAATGTGCGTAGATTGAGAAAAATTAAGTATATATGGGTAATTTTATTCGAAATAAGGAATAAAAGTGACATAAATTTGTGGAAAACAAATATTAAAATGTGATTATAATCGAAATAAGGTTTCAAATGCTCGTAGAATAGTGAAAACGAGTATAAATGAGTGATTCTAATCAAAATATAGTATATAATGAGCGTAGTGAAAACATGTTTAGATAGGTGATTCTAACCGAAATATAGTATAAAATGGACGTAGAATGGTGAAAACGAGTATAAATTATGATTCTAACTGAAATATGATATAGAATGACAATATAATGGTTAAAACGAGTATAGATGGATGATTCTAAGCAAAATATGGCTAAAATGTGCGTTGATCGGTGAGAACGAGTACAGATTGTTGATTCTATCAAAAATATAGCATAAAAGTGGCATAGATTTATAGAAACGAATATTAAAATATGATATAATCAAAATAAGGTATCAAATATCATAGAATGTTAAAAACGAGTATAAATGAGTAATTCTAACTGAAATACGATATAGAATGAGCGTAGAATGTTGAAAATATATTTAGTTTAATTTTGACCAAAATATGGTATGAAACGGACGTAGAATAGTTTAAAACAAGTATAGATGGGTAATTCTAACTGAAATATGATATAAAATGAGCGTAAAATAGTTAAACGTGCATCGATGGATTATTCTAACCGAAGAATAGGCAAGATTGATAAAATTGAGTATAGATGGGTGATTCTAACCGAAATTGTGGTATAGAATGAGCTTAGATTAGAGAAAAGAAGTATAAATAGGTAATTCTAACTAAAATATGGAATATAATGACTATAGAATAATTAAAACGAGTATAGATGGATGATTCTAACCAAAATATGATATAAAACAAGTGTATAATGGTAAAAATGAGCATCTGGTGATTCTAACCGAAATTATGGTATAAAATGGACGTTAGAATGATGAAAACAATGATAGACGTGTGATTCTAACCGAAATATGGTATATAACTTGCCTAAATTAGTGAAATGAGTATAGAAATGTGATTCTAATCGAAATAAGGTATTAAATGCTTGTAAAATGGTGAAAACGAGTATAGATGGGTGATTCTAATTAAAATATGATATATAATGAGCCATATAATCGTTTATAACGAGTACCAATGGATGATTCTAACCAAAATATGGTGTACAATATATATATATTGATGTAAACGAGTATATATGGGTGATCTAACCAAAATTATAGTATATAATTAGCTTATTTTGGTGTAAACATGTTTAGATCGATGATTCTGACCAAAATATGGTAAAAATTGACGTAGAATGGTGAAAATGAGTATAATTGGGGGGTGAAATATGATATAGAATGAGCGTAGAATGGTTAAAACGAATATAGATGGGTGATTCTAACCAAAATATGGTATAACAATGTGTATCATGGTAAAAATGAGCATCTAGTAATTCTAACCAAAATTATGGTGTAGAATAGGTGTAAAATGGTGAAAACGTGTATCGACGTGTGATTATAATCAAAATATGGTTTATAATTGGCCTAAGTTGGTGAAACGAATATAGAAATATGATTCTAGATCATTGATTGTAATCAAAATATAGTATAAAACAGGGATAGAATCATGAAAACGAGTATAGAAGGGTAATTCTAACATAAATATAGAATAGAATGTACGTAGATCAGTGAAAACGAGTAAAAATAGGCAATTCTAAATAGAAATATAGTGTAAAAGTGACACAAATTGTGGAAACTAGTATTGAAATATGATTATAATCGAAATAAGGTATCAAATGCTCGTAGAATGGTGAAAATAAGTATTAATGAGTGGTTCTAACCGAAATATGGTATAGAATGAGCGTGGATTGTTGAAAAATATTTAGATCAGTGAATTTAACTAAAATATGGTATAAAACGGACGTAGAATTATGAAAACGAGTATAGATAGGTAATTCTAACTGAAATATGATATAAAATAAGTTTAGATTGGTTTAAAACGAGTATAGATAGGTGATTTTAACCGAAATATGGTATAGAATAAACCATAGGTTGATAAAAATTAGCATGGATGTGTGTTTCTAAATGAAATTATGGTATAGATAGAGCTTAGGTTGGTAAAAACAAGTATAAATAGGTGATTCTAACCAAAATATTGAATATAATGAACGTAGAAGGATGAAAACAAGTATGGTTTGGTGATTTTAACCAAAATATGGTATAAAATATGCAGAATAGTGAAAATGAGCATTGTTGTGTGATTCTAACCAAAATTATAGTATAGATTGGACGTACATGGTAAAAACGAGTATAGACGTGTGATTATAACCGAAATATAGCATATAACCGATCTAGATTGGTGAAACAAAAATAGAAATATGATTCTAACCAAATAAGGTATCAAATACTCGTAAAATGATGAAAACGATTATAAACGAGTTATTCGATCTGAAACATAGTATAATATGAACGTAGAATGATAAAAATGAGTCTAGATCATTTATTCTAATCAAATATGGTATATAAGGGGTAGAATCATGAAAGATAATATAGATGAGTAATTTTTACGAAAATATGATGTAGAATATACATAGATTGGGGAAAATTAAGTATATATGGTTGATTCTAATCGAAATAAGGTATAAAAATTGGCATAGATTTATGGAGAACGAGTATAGAAATATGATTATAATCAAAATAAGGTTTCAAATACTCATAGAATGGTAAAAACGAGTATAAATGAGTGATTCTAATCGAAATATGGTATAAAATGAGCGTAGAATGCTGAAAACATGTTTAGATAGGTGATTCTAACCAAAATATTGCATAAAACGGACGTAGAATAGTGAAAACGAGTATCGATGGTGATTATAACCGAAATATGGAATATAATGAATGTAGAAGGATGAAAACGAGTATGGTTGGATGATTTTAACCGAAATATGGTATAAAATGTGTAGAATGGTGATAATGAGCATAGATGTGTGATTTTAACCGAAATTATAGTATAGAGTGAACGTACATGGTGAAAACGAGTATAGACGTGTGATTCTAACCGAAATATAGTATATAATCGACCTAGATTGGTTAAACGAGTATATAAATTTGATTCTAACCAAAATAAGGTATTAAATGCTCATAAAATGGTAAAAAACGAGTATAAACGAATGATTCCAACTGAAACATGGTATAATATGATCGTAGAATGATGAAAATGAGTTTAGATTATTGATTTTAATCAAAATATGGTATAAAAGGGGTAGAATCATAAAAGCGAGTATAGATGAATGATTCTAACAAAAATATGGTACAGAATGTGCGTAGATTGGGGAAAATTGAGTATATATGGGTGATTCTAATTGAAATAAGATATAAAAGTAGCATAGATTTGTGGAGAACGAGTATTAAAATGTGATTATAATCAAAATAAAGTTTTAAATGCTCGTAGATTGGTAAAAACGAGTATAAATGAGTGGTTCTAATCGAAATATGGTATATATGAGCGTAGAATGCTGAAAACATGTTTAGATCAGTGATTCTAACCGAAATATAGTATAAAATAGACGTAGAATGGTGAAAACGAGTATAAATTATGATTCTAACTGAAATATGATATAGAATAACCATAGATGGTTAAAACGAGTATAGATGGGTGATTCTAAGCAAAATATGGTATAGAATAGGCCATAAATTAATGAAAACGAGTATAGATGGTTGATTCTAACCAAAATTATTGTATATAATGAGCTTAGACTGGTGAAAATAAGTATAAATAGTTGATTCTAATCGAAATATAGAATTATAATGAATGTAGAATGATAAAAACTAGTATGGATGGGTGTTTCTAATCAAAATATGGTATAAAATGTGCAGAATGATGAAAACAAATATAGATGTTTGATTCTAACCGAAATTATAGTATATAATGGACATAAGGCAGAATTATTTCAAGAAAGAACTTCGAGTTAATTTAAAAAAAAATGAATAAAAATAAATGAGGGGTTAACTAGTTTTTATTTTTTGTAATTATTTAATATTGAAAACGAGACACGTGATTCTAACCAAAATATAGTTTATAACCGGCATAGATTGGTGAAACGAGTATAGAAATATAATTCTAACATAAATAAGTTATCAAATGCTCGAAAAATGTTGAAAACGACTATAAACGAGTGATTTCGAACCAAAATATGATAAAATATGATCCTAGAATGATGAAAACAAGTTTAGATCTTTGATTCTAATCGAAATATGGTATAAAATAGGGGAAGAATCATGAAAACGAGTATAGATGATTGATTCTAACCGAAATATGGCTAGAATGTGTGTTGATCGGTGAGAACGAGTATAGATTGATGATTCTAATAAAAATATGGCATAAAAGTGGCATTGATTTGTGGGAAGCGATTATGGCAGAAATATAGTGTAGAATGTATGTAGATCGGTAAAAATGTTTCAAAATAGTCGATTCTAACCGAAATAGGGTATAAAAGTGGCACAAATTTGTGGAAACAAGTATTAAAATATAATTATAATCAAAAATAAAGTATCAAATGCTCGTAGAATGGTGAAAACAAGTATAAATGAGTAGTTCTAACCAAATATGGTATAGAATAAGCAGGAATTGATGAAAAAAATGTTTAGATCGGTGATTCTAACCAAAATATGGTATTAAAAAAACGTAGAATTGTGAAAACGAGTATAGATGGGTGATTATAACTAAAATATGATATAGAATAATTTTAGATTGGTTTAAAACGAGTAAAGATGGGTGATTCTAACCGAATTATGGTGTACAATGCACCATAGATTGATAAAAATGAGTATGGATGGGTGCTTCTAAATAAAATTATAGTATATAATGACATTAGATTGGTAAAAAAAAGTATAAAAAGGTGATTCTAACCAAAATATGGAATATAATGAACGTAAAAAGGATGAAAATGAGTATGGTTAGGTAATTTTAACCGAAATATGGTATAAAACGTACATAATGGTAAAAATGAACATAGATGTGTGATTTTAGCCAAAATTATAGTATATAATAGACGTACATGGTGAAAACGAGTATAGACGTGTGATTCTAACCTAAATATAGTATATAATTGGCCTAGATTGGTAAAAAAAGTATAAAAATGTGATTATAACCGAAATAAGGTATTAAATGCTCGTAAAATGCTGAAAACGAGAATAAACGAATGATTCGAATTGAGATATGGTATAATATAATCGTAGAATAATAAAAATGAGTCTAGATCATTGATTCTAATCGAAATATGGTATAAAAGGGGTAGAATCATGAAAGCGAGTATAGATGAGTGATTCTAACAAAAATATGGTATGAATATGCGTAGATTAGGAAAAATTAAGTATATAGGTGATTCTAATCGAAATAAGGTATAAAAGTGGCATAGATTTATAGAGAACTAGTATTGAAATATGATTATAATCGAAATAAGATATCAAATGCTCGTAGAATGGTAAAAACGAGTATAAATGTGTGGTTCTAATCAAAATATGGTATATAATGAGCGTAGAACGCAGAAAACATGTTTAAGTTGGTAATTTTAACCGAAATAAAGTATAAAATGGACGTAGAATGGTAAAAACGAGTATAGATTGTGATTCTAACTGACATATGATATAGAATGACCTTAGAATGGTTTAAAACGAGTATAGATGGGTGATTCTAAGCAAAATATGGTATATAATAGGCCATAGATTAATGAAAATAAGCATAGATGGATGATTCTAACCGAAATTAATGTGTAGAATAAGCTTAGATTGGTTAAAAACAAGTATAAATCATTAATTCTAATCGAAATATGGAATATAATAAAAGCTTAGAATGATAAAAACCAGTATGGATAGGTAATTCTAACCAAAATATGGTATAAAACATGTAGAATGATAAAAACAAGTATAGATGTGTGATTCTAACCGAATTTATGGTATAGAATGGACATAAAGCGAAATTATTTCAAAAAAAAACTTTTAGTTAATTAAATAAAAAACAAAATAAATGAATAAAAAAGGAGGCGGGGTTAATTAGTATCTATTTTTTGTAATTATTTAATGGTAAAAACGAGTATGGACGTGTGATTCTAAATGAAATATGGTATATAACCGACGTAGATTGGTGAAACAAGTAAAAAAATACGATTCTAACCAAAATAAGTTATCAAATGCTAGAAAAATGTTGAAAACGACAATAAATGAGTGGTTTTGAACCAAAATATGGTATAATATGACTATAGATTGATGAAAACAAGTTTAGATCTTTAATTCTAATCGAATTATGGTATAAAATAGAGGTAGAATATAGATGAGTGATTTCTAACCGAAATATGGTTAGAATGTGCGTTGATCGGTGAGAACGGGTATAAATGGATGATTCAAACTAAAATATGGCATAAAAGTGGCATAGATTTGTGGAAACTAGTATTGAAATATGATATAATCGAAATAATGTATCAAATGTCGTAAAATGGTAAAAACGAGTATAAATGAGTCATTTTAACGGAAATACGATATAGAATGAGCATAGAATACTAAAAATGTGTTTAGATTAATTTTGACCAAAATATGGTATAAAATGGACGTAGAATAATGGAAACAAGTATAGATGAATGATTCTAACTGAAATATAATATAGAATGAGCGTAGAATGGTTAAAACGAGAATCGATGGATTATTCTAACCGAAGAATAGGCAAGATTGATGAAAATGAGTATATATGAGTGATTCTAACAAAACTTATGGTGTAGAATGAGCTTAGATTGGGAAAAACAAGTATAAATAGGTGATTCTAACTGAAATATAGAATATAATGATTATAAAATAATGAAAATAAGTATGGATGGGTGATTCTAACCGAAATATGATATTAAAACATGTGTATATTTGTGAAAACGAGCATCTGGTGATTCTAACCTAAATTAACGGTGTATAATGGGCATTGAATGGTAGAAACGAGTATAGACGTATGATTCTAACCAAAACATAGTATATAACTTGCCTAGATTGGTGAAACGAGTATAAAAAATGTGATTCTAACCGAAATAAGGTACTAAATGCTCGTAAAATGGTAAAAACGAGTATAGATTGATGATTCTAATTAAAATATGATATAGAATGAGCATATAATGGTTATTAACGAGTATCGATGGGTGATTCTAACCAAAATATGGTATAGAATAGGCATAGATTGATAAAAATGAGTATATATGGGTGATTCTAACCAAAATTATGGTATATAATAAGCTTAGTTTGGTGAAAACATGTTTAGATTAGTGATTCTGACCAACATATGGTAAAAAAATAGACATAGAATGGTGAAAACGGTATAGTTGAGGGTGAAATATGTATAGAATGAGCGTAGAATGGTTATAAACGAGGTATAGTGATGGGTGATTCTATCCAAAATATGGTATAATACAAGTGC